>VZTX01018924.1:0-164363 GCA_013400915.1 Pardalotus punctatus
GTACATTATGGGGTTCAACTTGTTTCCTTAAGTCTCAATAATTTTTCACCTGTACATAATATGAGACCCAAACTTTGCTCCAACATATTAAAATAAATCCAAATGTGTGCTAAAAAGGTGAACAAGACATTCATCATGGCCAGAGAGCTGTCCTGACTTTCAGAATGTTTTTCATAACTTTCAGAGTGTTTTCCTATGTGAGTGCCAGGGACTCAGAGATTTGTGCCAACAAGGGTGGAGGCAACAAATGATCCCTTCTCTTTGTCATCCATCCTTTACTATCCCATATTTATGAGAGGGCTGTGTATCTGTGGTTCACCATCAGCTTAGTCAGAGGCAAGGATTTGTAGAGAGAAACACAAGGCTGAGGTGCAGCCCTGGCTCATGGGACAGGCAGAGCCAAAGTGGTTGCAGGAGAGGTGAGGAGAACACACTGACAGCTTCCCCACTGTTGATTAGTGGTGCTGGCATGCCTTCAGAGGAGGTCAGCTCCTGTGTCCAGTGGAGGAGACCCACAGTCACTCCCAGCAGAAGGAAGAGGAGGAAGGAAGGGGGCTTTATTCAGCCACAGTAACTCCTCAGGCTCTGCACACCAGCTGGATCCCACTCACCAATAGAGAAGGGCTATATCATTCCTGCAAAAAATGCTTCGTTTGCATGGGCTTGACTTGGATGCATTGGTGTAATTCCTGGATTTGACATTCCTCTGTTTGGGAGCTAACATGAGCAAATACATTCTCTTGATCCTCTGTGCAGTTTTGTGATACAATACCTGCAGCTCCATGCTTTCTTTCACAGATGTCAGATTCAGCTGCCACATGGGATCTCTGGGAGAAACTGTATTGTGTGTTTTTAAAGGAAAATTACCCAATTATTTTGATGGAGTTAATGTGGAGATGGTGACCTTTACATTCAAAGCTGTTATGCTGCAAATGTTCCAAATACATTATGTGTTCTGCTAACACTGCTGACAGGTTCTGCATGATTAATAGTGTTTATAAAGCGTGTACAAGAGTTTGGGAAGCCTAGGATGGAAGACCTGGTATGGGATTTATTTTGCAGTGAACATGATGAATATCCAGTTGGCCTTGGAGTATTTTCTTTTCTTTCTAGAAATTACTTAATGATGGAAGAGAAAATCACTAATTCATTACATAACCTGCTTAATTTTTCTTGTAAGAAAAATGAAAGCAAAACACTAGTAATGGTTGGTCCAATATGTACATTTAGGTTGGTCACTTTTAAAGGAAGACTGGTGTTTTTAATAAAGGTTTTTTAGCTTCAAGACTGGCCTTGTTCCTGCTTGTCTGGAAGGAGCACTTCTGTCAACTGCACCATGTTGTGGCATTGCCAGGGGCCACACACAGCTTGGAGGAAATTTCAGGGTGAGCCTGACATGTAGGTAACAGAGGCAGGTGTTTAAATAAGGGGAAAAGGTATAAGGTTTCCCATTTGTGCTACTGTGGGGATGTTTTTCAACAAGTAGACAAACAAGTTACTCTGCCTCAAGAGACATCTAAGAAAGACTCACCCTCAGCTTGATTTTCTAACAAATCATCATGGCTTGTTCTTGAGCTTTTTTCCGATCACCCAGAATATCCAATGTACAGGATTCTCCTCTTCCTCACCTTGTGCTGTGGCAGGGCTCCTTGCCCTCCTGCACATGCCGTGCTGTTCTGCACAAAGCCATGGCCCTGCATCATGGCTCCAGTAAAAAAGCTGAGTAACTCAAGACTGCTGAGGAGCCTTTACTCATTTCCAGCAGAGTGAGCTGAGCAAAGCAGCTCCTCTTATATAGGTCAGTGCAGAGGGGGAGAGGGGCTCTGAGTTCCCATGCAGGCACTCACTGAGCTCCACATGGAGGGCTTCTGCGTGGATGGATGGATAGATGGATGGACTGACTCACTAGCTGGACTTTAAATTGTGATAATGTAATATTTGCATCTGCAAATTTTCAGGTCAGGAAGCCAGATTATTTCTACATCTCAGATGGCTAATACTGCACCAGCATATATACACTTAATTGAATCTCATTATTTCTTATTTACAGGATAAGAAAGTGACCAACACTAAAGATTCTTTATGGCATTCTAGCAAGGCAAAAGCTGGTCAGGAAAAAGTGCAAATTCAGAGGACTCTGGGTGTGGCACTTTGGGATACGTGTTAGGGGTGATTGTGGTGGTACTGGGTTGACAGTTGGACTAGAAGATCTGGAAGGTCTTTTCCGACCTCAATGATTCTTGAATTGCCCTATCCCAGGGGCAGGCCCTTGAACTTGTTGAACCTTACTGGGTTCTTGCAGTGCCACTTCTCAAGTTTGTCCAGGTCCCTCTGGAGGGTCCCTCCCTTTGCTTTTGTCACCTGTCTGGCTCAGCTTTCTGTCAGCTATAAAGGTACTGAGGGTGCTCGATCCCACTCTCTGAGCCATTAAGAATGACACTGAAGAGCCCTGGTCCCATGGCAGAACCTTGAGGGACACTCCTCACCTCCGCTTGGACATGGAGCCACTGACCACAACCCTCTGGCTGCGTCCATCTGGACAACACCTTATGCACCAAATAGCCCGGCCTTCAAAGTCAGGGCTCTCCAATCTGGAGATCAGCGTGTCATGTGGAACTGTGTTGAGAGCCTCATGGGAACCTGGGCATGGCAGGGCCTACAAGTCTAGAAGTCCAAAGGCTGTGTCCTGCAGGTGCAGATAAATCCAGACAATTCCAAATTCTGCTGTTCCAGGACTGCTGGGTGTGGCCCTTTGTGACAGAGGCATATTGCAAGGACCATTAGTGATGCAGGACCACAGAGGTCCATTGTGACACTGCAGCAGACGCCATCATAACCCTGCAGGGTGTCACCGCCCTAACCTGCAGCAATCGCCTCCCTGCAGAGCCGCTCTGCTCTCTCGCAAGGAAGCAGCTCCCTGGAGACCTCTGCTGCAGAGGACGACAGAGATAGCAACAAAGGAGAAGGCGAACCCCAACTCTTGGCGTGCCCACCGTAAGCAGGGCACAGCCACAAGTTCTCAGAGCTTGAGGTCTGCCCTGTGCCACACCTCATCCCATGGCACATCCACAGCATACAGGAGTCATATTCCTGTGCGTGTCTCCCGCCTGGCCTCCACTGGGATGCAGAGGCCCAGCCAGCGGCCAGAAGCCCAGCAGGACTGGGCACACAGCACACCTGCGTCAGCCTTGCTGGGAGAGAAGGACCCAGCGCCGCTGTTGCTCCACAAGACTGAGCCCTCTCAGGAGCTGGACACAAGGACCCTGTTAAGTCCCACCACACCCCAGGAGACGTATGTGAAGAACAGGAGCCGTATTCCTGTAGGAGTGTCCTGCCTGGTCTCCACTGGGATTCAGCGGCCCAGCCAGCAGCTGCCAGCAGAGCAGGACAGGGCACAGCAGGACCCAGAAGAGTCCTGTGTCCAAAGGAGGCAAAACCTCCCTGGAGCTTCTCTGCCAGTGCATGCAAAGACTGGTGAGAAGCTGAGCACCATGTCCCAGAGGGAGCAACTGCAGGAGCTGAACACAAGGCGCCCAGCCCACGCAGAGCACAGACTGTCTCTGCTCAGGGAAGCCAATGCAGTTCTCCAGAAGGTGGAGAAAATCTTCAGTCATCACAGGGTTCTGGACTGGCTGGAAGGAAACTTACAAAACCAGTGTGAGGCCTTGGCCCAGGAGGAGAAACAGGAGCAAGATAACAGACCCCAAGAGCTCTGCCAAGGGAATGAAAGCAATGACAAAGATGTGTCCCAAGGGAAAAAGGATATCAGGTATATCTGGGACATCTTGGGCCTGGTGAACAAGCAGGTGCCTGACATTGCTGCCGAGGAGGTGCCCAGCTCTCTCAGCATTTCGAGCTCTGAGGCAGCAGCAGAGGCACTCACTGACCTGCCCAGCACACCTCCTGCCACAGCCGGTGCCACAGGCTTGGAGCCTGGAGGAGCTGGCCCAGCCAGAGCTCCTGAGGCACAAGAGGAGGCAATGGCAGCTTCTCCTGCCTTTGGTGAGCAGGTGAGAGCTGCAGGGGCAGAGAGCCATGCAGGTGCTCCACACAGCCCCTGCAACCCAGGCAGCCCTTTGCCCAGCTGGCCAGAAGGCCATGGCCTCAGCAGGCAGTAGGTGGGGGCAGTGGCAGGGTCAGGCCTGTCAGTGCCAGAGTCTGAGGTGGGAGCCTTGGCCATGGAAAAGTGGAAGGGCTCACTGGACCAAGAGCTGTCCCAAGGGCAAGTTTACAGAGCCCAAGACCCATTTCAAAAAGAAGATGATGGTGGCAAAGAGCTGTCCCAAAAGGAAGATGAGAGAGACCAAGACCAGTGCCAAGTGCAAGAGGACAGAGACCAAAGCCTGAGTAGGCCTGCAGAAGAGGGCCTCCCTGTGGCTGCCCCGCAGGAGGCACAGGCCTTTAGCCGGGTGCCATTGCAGGCCTTGCTCAGCCAGATTGAAGCCCACAGGCTGAGCACCAGAAATGAACTTCCCGCTTCAGGCAGGCACTCGGGTCTCTGAGACAGCTGTTCCAGCGTCCCTGTGTTGGGGCACTATGGTTTGCTTTTCTGTTGTTCATGGGATTTGTGGAAGCAGGTAGGGAAGTCAGGCAGACAGGCTTCAAGATGGCAAAGAAGAAGGATTTATTTACAAGAACTTCTTTTTATATGCACTAATAAACAAGTGTCTATTGGTCAAAAGACAACCCACCTCCAAAGACCTATTGGTCAAGGCTTGTACACATCTAACACAAAACACAGAGATTAAGAAAGTACAAGAAGTACAGTTTATCTATATTCTCCATGAGAGAGAAAGGAAAATTCTAAAACAGTGCAACTACAGGGCACGGCCTGAGGATTAGTGCCCCACTGCCAGCACCAGGCTGGGCCCCAGACATGCTGGCGGGCCCTGAGCCTGCTCAGCATCCCACAGGAGCAACACTGGTGGAGAATGCCAGAAGACAGAAGGCCAGTCTATGTGTCCCAAACATCCATAGCCAGACAGCTGTGGAGTTGGGCAAGGACTCTTGGTAAAAACCACACAAGAGCTGTTGGGGGTAACCCAGCACTGTTCATAATAACCAAACATGAGAAAGAAGTTGTGACTGGAGAAGAGGGCCAGGCAGATGGAGGACAGCACTTTTCTGGGACAAACGTCCTTCTCCTAGTCCCCTGAAATAATCATGACACAGGATGGCAAAAATATAGCAGTGAAGCCAAGAAGTGAGTGTGGACTGCAGGGCAGAATCAAGACCATCCAGGAGCCCTGACGCTTCTGACCCATATCCCAGAATGTCTGAAAGAGCAGACTGTGCATGACAGCAAATTTGCATAGAAAGAAAGAAACCTGTCTTCAGGGCAGGGAAACCTCTCCATACAAAGGACACCCCTCAAGCCTGGGCAGTGCTTCCAGAACCCTGGCCACCCCATTATATGGATCGATGCTGGAACCAGGATGGATGTCCCAACATCTGGATCAATGCTGGAACCAAGACAGACAACCCACCATCTGGATCCATGCTGGAAGCAGCAGTGTGATCCCCATTCACTGGATCAACACTGCAACTGGGATTGACATCCCCATCAGCATGATCAAAGCTGGAACCAGGACTGACATCTCCATTGGATGAATCGATGTTGGAACCAGGAATGTGATCCCCATTGGCTGGATTTATGCTGGAACCACGACTGCTGATCTCTTTTTCTCTCTCTCTTTTTTCCTCTTTCTATCTCTCTTTCTTTCTGTCTGTCTCTCCCTACTTTTAACTTATCCCTTCTTTTCTTCCTTCCCTTTCACCCTCCCCATTTCTCCCAAACCCCTTGCCAGGTGTAGATAGGCTAAGTTAAGGACTACCACAGCTGTTTTCATGCCTTTCACCCTACCCCTTTTTCCCAAACACCCTGTCTGGTGCACATAGTGTAAGATAGGAAATACTATAGCCATTTGCATGCCAAATATGTCATTTACTAATAAAATTTAGTGAGTTTTTCTAGCTCCTGTGACTTCTGTCCTTCCTTTCAGTCATGAGCATTTATGAATCTTGGTTGCTTCTGACCCCTTGAATGTGGATTCACAAGGGGATCACTTTGCTGAGGACACAGTAATCAAAGTTCTGTCTCGAGCACTTTTCCTCGGCGTGTTTTTGAGAATGTCCTGGACCAGTTTGTACCAGCTAGCTGGTACAACATCCAGCAAGTTACATTCCCCGCTAAGGACAAGGGCACTTTCTTTGGAGGTGTCCCTTGCTCCCTTATGGAATCGTTTGTTGGGGTCATCATCGTGGCTGGATGGCCTGTAGGAGATCCCCAGGATGACTCCAGAGCACACAGTGTTTGTTTCATGTGGCTTGGGAATGTTGCCTCCTGCAACCACTCTATACCCAGTTCACCTTCCTTTTCTGTGTCCTCTAAGGGAGTTTGCCCTTTGAAGTTGAGGCTTTATCAAATGCAGGCATAGTCAGGATGTACTCTTTAATTTAACCTCCTTTCTTTTCCATCTGAAACAAGACTTGCCCATGAAGCACTCTCTTCATTGCCTTGCTGCAGTGGGACACACAGTTTGAGTATCCTGACCTTATTGGTGATCCGGTCTCTCCTCCCTCAGCCAGCAGTTACAAGTATCTCTTGGACACTGGGAGAAAAGGGAAGGCAGGCAAGGGATTTGAAAGCCTTTCTGTCTGCTGTAACATTCTTTCAGTGCACCTCTCTGGTGCACATGGAACAGGAGTTTGACTGGAATTCCTGTGTTTCCTGTATACTGGAATGACCTTCCATGCCCATGGCGGTTACTGTTTTAAAAACCCTGTGCCATGGACCCAAAACCCCAACATTATTTGCATTGGCACAGAGCAGAGAGAGTGGCCTTGTGCTTGTGAAGACCATTTCATACCTTTGACAGAGGCCTGCAGCAAAGCAAAAATAAGAGCAATGTTTTCTGGTTTTGGTGGCTATAAGATTTTGTGGGGAAAACAAGAATTGTAGACATAGAAACATAGGAGCAGAAATGAAAAAGTGGGAAGGATCAGAGGAAAAAATGTTTGGAAAATAATTTTAAAAAAAAAAAAGAAATTGCAGATCTGGCAGTTAGGCATAGTCCTACTATAAGGCCCTGATAATATCTGCAAAGTCTCTAATATTGTAAGATATTACTTTGTGCTTTGAACTTGATTGTCTTGCTCTAGAACATGTACTGCCAGCCCAAAAATGGACCCAAACCTCCCTCTGTGTCTTTAGCCTTACTTCTTTCTACTTCACTTTCAAGGGAGCCAAAAAGGGAGCTGTTAGGAAAAAGTGCAAATTTTCTTTACACTAACTGTGTAGTTTCTTAGAGCTGTCGGAGCAGGATGAAGAGACTTTTATGTAAATGCGAAAGGTATGAACATTAATCTTGTTCCTTTCATTTTACCACACACATTAAAAATAATAATAATCCCCAAATGTTTTCTGCTTCAGCTTTTCACTGAGCCAGAACTTGCCAGAAGTACTCAATACTTTGACTGTTAGCTCTGCATTAGGTGCCACGCTGATTTTAGAAGGCTCAGGGGAAAAACAAAAGCATCTATAAAGGCATTCTAATTTTTAACATAAGCTTGTGCTTTGATTGTAAAATGTATCTCATTTGGTCATCTTGTTTTTTAAACTTCATACCATTCCCTAAATTCATCACTTGCTGCAGCTGCTCAGCACTTAGCACCTGTACATTTACCCCTGAGAGACTCCAGACTGAACCAGAAGATTTTATTGGTGTTGAGGCTAATGGCTAAACTTTCAAGATTTGTTTTTCAAATAAATGCACTTTTTTCCACATTATATTTTCAGCAAGCTGAAATGGTTAAGAGGTTGCTTATGAGAAACCCACCATAAGGCCCTTTAACATAGGGATCTAAAGAGAACCAGATTGAATTCCCTTTACAGAGTGAGAGTTTTTAAGGAACAAACATTTAATGAGTATCTCATTTCTGCATTAAATACTGAGGGTCTTTTAAGCACCGGTTTTGACTGATCTTAATGGAGAAAGCGAGGGAGGGGTTCCTCTTTATTTCATGCTGTACTGCAAAAAAGTAGAAATTGGATTTGCCTCTGTGGTTCTTTTTTATTTTTGAGGGCATTTGGAATTCATGTTTTTCCTGTCTGTATGCACTGTTTTTATAAACCTTCTTATCCTTAGAGTCTAGGAGTGTTTAGATCCTACTCTGTCACGTACACAGATACACTGCTTACGCTTAAGTGTGTGGTTATTTTTATTAATAAAGCAAAATCCAGCAGGCACACAGTGCCAGTCTGAAATACTGCCCATTGCAAATGTTAGGAGCAGTTTGAGCACAGATCTGGAGCAGAAGAAGCTCTGTGTAGCTGATGTGGGTGAAGAGCTGGATCCCAAAGGCCTGTATAGGATGAAACATGGCTGGATTCCTGGCCTCCAAGGCTGCTTTCATCCCTTTTGACTCTCTGCCTTGGCAGCTCACTGAAGAAGGAGGGGAGAAACATGGTGGAGGTTTCCCTGGCTCTCTAAACATGAGCAAGGGTGGCCTAAATGTCACTGCCAAATGACTGAAGTCTGGCAATATGGGACCTGCCACTATTTCAGTCTTCCTAGTGTTCAACACCTGCCCACATCAAGGCAATTTGATATTTATTTGGGGTGGGACTCTAAACTAGAACTACAGATCCCAAACATTCTACAGATGGACTTCTGCAAGGACAAGTTCGCAGGGTAGATATTTTCCAGCTAACCAAAGTCCTGCTCACAGGAAAGGGAACAAACAAAATCAGAGCTCATAAATATTCAGGCTCTTGGGTAATATGCAGGTATGGCTTTAGGATCCGTACAATTTTAAACAGCTGCATTTTATCCATAATGTAAGCAGTGGTAATAATTTTTCACCAATTATGTGACATTTGTATTTTATTTGCCCAGGTCTGATCAAACCTGTCATTACCTGCTCCAATGGTAACAACATTCAGTGAGTTTCCTGGTCTTGTTTGACTAAAATCTGATATAAGATAAAACCTATATGCCTAAAGCTATGTATATTGCCTTTCAAATGTTACTACATGCAGCTGCAATAAATAGTAATTCCTCCACAATACAATTTTTTAATCTATGACGGTTTATTATTTACAGCCTTTCCCCCCTCTGGTTTCAATAATTTTTCACCTATATATATATATGGGTGGTTTTTTTGGTTGTTTTTGTGCAGAGAACACTACTTATGAAACATTGACATATTTATTATTTATGTTATTAGGTCCTTGTTGTATTTGAGCCAGAACAATAAACAGTACTAAAATCTTTGACTGTTACTTAGAGATTGCTGGATGACTTCATCATGTAGTATGAATTCATCATGAATCACTGCAACTGAAGGGAGCACGAGGGAAGAGGAAACTATTATTAGGCAATATATTATCAAATGAACTGTAACGATTTCCAAGATCTCTTCAGAGAATATTATGCCTGAACAGTACTTTCCTCTCAAAGAATTATGATAAGCTTTTTTTTTTTTTTTTTTTTTGATGACGCTGTAAACCATAAACCATTGTTGGAATATTTTATGGAAAGTACTATAAGTCTTTATTCCTGGTATAGCTGAAAATCTGCTCTCTCAGTTTTCCTTCAGGGAGAATAGCATCTCTCTAGCTGTCTTGATGTGACTGTGAGATGACCTATTCTTAATTCACCCCATTTCAGACTTCTGTTCATTATAATTATATTTGAATTTCCTTCTCACCTTCCAGAATGCCTGCCATCCTCTGATAAAAATACTTTAGCTGTCTTTCTCACAGAAAACCATACATGTTTTGGCTTCCTTTATACACAGAAAGTGCTTAGCATACTTTTGGAAAATAAATGCAGGTTAGGGATGTGTATGCAAGATTAGATAACAAGATTCACTGCCTCCCAGGGGAATTAATTGAAGAATGCTCCATAGCAAGTGCATTAGTCATCATTAGTCCCACCTCAATCCCAGCAGCAATTATTGCTTCTTTCCTTGAGTCTTTGTGTTTACCCAATTGAGGTGAACACTGAAAGGCCTTGCAATAACATCGAATTCTGTGTGGGATGGTTAATTTACTGATGTTGTGTATCCTGTATTCAGGGTCCTGTAATAGATTTTTCTCAACTGCTATCCACAAGAGAGCTCATCTGGAAATATTTTAAACCCTTCCTTACTGGTGGACTATTCACTTGCGACTGCTGTAGGGAGATTCTGTGAAACAAGGAAAAGCACTTTTTCTACTGCAGGGGAAAAGCCACACAGATTGTGTAGTGGCTCACAGAGATGCAGTTTTATAGGCTATAGGGACTTAGAAGATGCCTTGGAACCTTACTCAAATGATTGCATACTGAGAAACAGAAATCCCAATCATTTGATCAGCTCACTTTTTGCGAAGATTTTGCAAGGCTGTTTTTTTCTTGGTGTGTTGTTTTTTTCTCATTTTTTAGGTCAGTACAGATGAGTTCTGATGTCAGTGAAGTCAACTGAATGTACCTCAGTTCAGAACCGGTGCAAATGGGAGTTCAACAGAAATGTTTTACTCCTGAGGCATCCTTGTTCCCCATGGAATTAGCCAATACTTTTAGAAAGAAATCTGCTCTCACTGTGCATGGAGAAAGAAGGCAGAAGACAGCTGCCAAAAGCTGTGAAATTCTATCCCACACTTCCCACTACCCTGCTTCTAAAAGATCTCTTAAATACTCTGTTTTAGAAGAAACAGCAAACATTCACTTTTTTTTCTCTTTCTTTCTGTCTGTAACAACAAACTTTTCCAGGGCAAGACCTGAATCCTCTTTGATCTCTCCCATCTCCAGATTCCACATTTCAGTGGTGTTTTGAATTTTGGGTCTGAGTGTTTTTATTTTCCCACCCTGGAATCCACTTTTTAATGATGATCTGCAGGTTGTTTTGTTTTTTTTTTGTTTGTTTGTTTTTGTTTGTTTGTTTTTCTTTTGTTTTCTTTTTTTCTTTTTTTCATCTTTAGTCAATAGAAATGAGAGTTTAAATCTTTATTTGGGGTGTTTAGCTGCTTTCTCTCCTCTCCCCTCTTTATTTTTTGGAGACCCTTGATTGTGTCTGCAAGTGAGTTCTTTACATGTACCTCTCTCTCTTTGTTGGTACTGACTTTTAAAATTCTATGTTCTTTTAAAATTTAAAATTATATACTCATTATATGAGTACTAAAGTACTCAAGGACTTTATAGATGGTAGTAATTCAAGCTAGGGCTCCTTCAGCGAAAAATTAAAGTGCAGCACATGAATAATACTCTGTGAATGGGGGCAAGAAATATTTCTCTTTTGGGAAGATACTGATTCCATGTGAATTAGTGTCACGGTGCGAACTCTGAGCCTGTACCCGCAGTGCTCGCAGGTTGTCAGGATCCTCTGTATTACAGCCTGCTATTAAAATATGGCTGTGCTCTTGCCAGTCTACCACCCGAATTCATCCTCTTACTGCCTTGATGCTGCAAATGTAACCCTGCCAATGCTCTTCTGCTGGTATCCTCTAGGAATCAGCAGTAAATCTCCTTATATCCTATTTTCTCTGCCACTTTGGTGTTTCAAAGTATTGCCCCGCTGTCCCTTGACTTTCTGGGTGTCCTTCGGCAAAGGTATTTTCCTTGCTTGTTTCTTCTCACACCTCTTTCTTTCCTGGACTGGGGAGCTTGCAGAGTTCTACTTGCGCCTTCCCAAATCAAAACCAGGGCCAGTTTGGACCAACCCAGGCATTAAAGCAGCCACTCTGTATTCTGGGGCACTACTTTGACCGCAGGCAATTATCTGAAGGAGATGTTTATTCTGCAGAAGTCTTGACATTGCATTCTTCTTAGTCAATAAATTAGGTTTGTGCCTTAAAAACTTTGAACCACTCCACAAACAGAAAAAACCCTAAGCTGTGTTTTGCAGGGATTTTAGTTTACTCAAAGTTGCTGATGGAATGAATGTTGTTTGTTTGCTATGTGTGGTTTTTGGGATGGGATTTTTCAGTGGTTTTACCACTGTAGGGCAGGCTGTATCATCTTCTCTTGGTGTCAGACCTCATCAGGATGAAGTATCACGCTTCTCCATTTGAATTCCATGGTAAATTCATTACTGGGCCACTCACGGTAAGAAAAACTAAGGGAAGGGTCTATCATGGTCTCTATAAAATTAGTACTGTCTCTATTTTGCAGTCTTTATCAAAGGAAGGTTGATTATTGTCTTTTTTTTTCTTTAGTCTTTCATATTCTGGTGATGAGCCCAAAGCTGAGGAAGCTCAAATATTGCTATGGTACACAAACTCAGATACCTCTTACATGCAGCAGGACTTTGTAGGTACAATGTGTTTTCATTGCTGTTTTCTGGAATAGATAGATTAATATATTTTTAGGTTGCAGTAAGCCTTTTGTGATTACCTAGTCTGACCCATTTTATTCCAAAAGCCATAGATTTCAAGCAGTGATTCTGGCCTTTAGCCCAACAAATTGTTTTCAGTTGTAAATTTCAAATTGGAAACGCATTTGATCTTCAGTTAGAGACGCCAACAATTGAGAATTTGCCATAGTAATGTCATCCAAGCAACTTATTTGCATCGTTAAAAGCTTACAGTTTACCTCCCACTGAAAGGTTTGCTGACTCCCAAATTCCGGCCAGTGAATTTTCACTTTCAGCTACTGAAGGAGGGACTTGTATTAGCTCTCTTTTCTTCACAGAAGTCTTGGGGGCAGGGCTGACAGCAAAATATCACTTATTTCTTCTTTCCCGTGCCCTATATATTGTCTTCTTTCTGATTCTCATGGTAAAGGTAGGTTTAATTGTTATGACCACATTGCAGGTGGTTATGGCCATGTCAGACTCTCAGCCTGGTGGTCTGGGTAGGGCACAGCCCATGATATGCTGTGTATGAGCTTGCAAAGCTGGGAAATATGTGGCCTGGGCTGAGTTCCATGGCTTCGTGGCTGCACCAGCAGCCCAAGTTAAGCCCAGTAAGTTTTCAAGAAGTTCCTTTTTGAAAGTGGAAATACAGCCTCATTCTGGTTACTCTTTCCATTTTGTACTATCAGGAGTCTTTGTAAAGGATGAGCATCTTCTCTGTGCTGCAGGCAGGCAGGACTGAAGCTGGACTGCAGCAATCCTTATCCTTCCTAGCTTACATGTGTACCTCTGAGCCTGTGGCAGATCAGAGGGAGCAGCACCACGGGGAAGGTGACCTCCTCTGCTAAATGGCTGAAAGGGACAGTGTCCCTGCAGCATCCCATGGGGAGCAGGGAAAAATGTATAACCTTTATGCCTAGGAGCTGACTCATGGGCTGGCTGCTCTTTGAAGCAGGGCAGTGATGAGGCACAGATCAGGAGAGAATCAGATTGGTGTGATGAGAAGGGAAGCAGGAAATCAAGTGGCTTGTGTATTCCAGAAAGTGGGTACAGAGTGTGGAGCCAGAGGGCAGGGTGGGAAAGTGGGAAGACGAGGGCTGTAGGTCTTGGGAAAAGGGAATACTAATGGGAAAAAAAAAAAAAAAAGTAGAGGGATAGAAGGGAAAGGAAAGCCTGCACAATTACTGAGACCACCATGAGGTTCAGCAGATGGTGCTGCTGGTGGGTCTCTGCCCTGTCTTAGCAGAATGGGGGTTTTGTCCTCCCTGCTGTGTTTTCTTTTAATTGAAAGGCTACCTACCACCATGTCCTGCATAAACAGTGGCACATTACTGGGAAAATATCCTTTCATATGGCTTTTACCCCTCTCATCTAAGCTGCCATGTGTGTTTGATGCACAAGTTAGGAGGTCTTTCCCTAGAAGTAGCTCCATTTTGGGCAAAGCAATTTTGGTATAGGGCCTCGCCAAGCATTTGCAGTGCTTTGGCAACCCTGGAGATAAAAGGCAGTGTGTAGGAGTAAAATGAATATGAAAGCTTGCTTTCTGCATGGGTTATTGGCTGGCTACAGTGTGTGCAGAGGCACACACTCACCATTTCTCTTGCTGTCTCACTTACTTTGACATAAAGCACAGATAGACTCTGCTTTAAGGACTTACAGAGAGCTGTTAGGTGATCTGGCATTTTCAATCCCTCCTGAGTGCCATGAACCCTGTTCCAAGTTGCTTAAGATAAGCAAATGTTTAAGTGACCCAAACACTTTTATAAGTGGTACTGTAGTTTGTTCAGAGCTGTGTGACATTTTGGGTGTCCTTTATTCTGCTTTGGCTCATTTTCCTGGAGATTTCCCATGAACTTCAAAAAAAGATCTGGCCCATTGGTGTCTGAAAATTTAAGTTTTATTCCTTAACCTAATGGAAGGCTGATTGACCAATGTGATTGATGGTAATTTATTTTCCAGGCAGCACTTCTCAGCTCTTTTTGTATGTGACTCAATGGCGTGTTCTTCTTGATAAAATGTTTTGGGCAAAGATAAGTAAGAAGGGGGAAGGAGGGAGGGAGAGAAGGCGCTTGCAAAGTGCTAGAAGATTTGGAGGAATTCCTCTGTGGGGAAAAACAACAAAGGAAGGTACCAGGAAACCAAGTATTAATTTCCCGCACCACCATTAGCCTGACACCTGTTAGCCCTGACCATTACCCAGAGCTGAGGGGGAAAAGGCTAATCTCTACCACATTTATATCAACAAACTCAAACAAAAAAGCTGCCTAATTATCCCATTGAACCTGTGTCAGCTTTAAGGCCGGCTCGGTTTCCCAGGCTGGCTGCCTGCCAGGACCAGCAAGCTGGGGTTCATAAGCTGCATGCTAATGACAACGTCCTTTCATTCCAGCAGCAGCATAATTGCCAAAAGCAGTTTACAGGCTCATTATTTTTATGGTCATATTTCAGATGATGGAGTCAAAGGTTAGCCCAGGGTTTACTTGGCGATGCATTGGAAAGAGTTGGTTTAGCAGGGATTGCATCTCAGTGATAACAATGGGACACCTAAAATAGCTGCCAGCTTTTTCCAAGCTGTAAAGGGAGGATGACCGAGAAAGGAAGCAAAGATTACAAAGATGGACGGAATATGGATAAATATTTAGTGGCTCTGCTATGCCCATTTTGCTTCTGCTGCTGGTGGTGTTATGCTTCTCAGTAGTCAGCCTGACTTGATGCTGTGACATCCAAAGCCACAGAATTCATTTGCTTACAGTGGAGAAGATGTAAAGACTAAGTATCATAGTTGGCATGCAAGATGCAAAGTTAAATTCAGAGATTTAGGTCCAAAGATTAATTTCCCCAAGCACTTCAGCTGAAAGGAGTGAGGGGAATGGTTGTTGTAGTGTTTTATCTCCTCTTTTACAGGAGCTTGATATTTGGCTTTGAATTTGCCTGCACCCAAAACTTCTCTGAGTTTTGAGTTCTTTGGTCCCTTTTGGTCAATGACAGAGCTAGTTTCAGTGGACCAGAGCTTTCCTACAACAACATTGACTGCTCAGGTAAACTGTCTTTGTTCAAACTGAAGTCAGCTCAGTTTCCTCTGGCCATGCATTGCACTGGCAATAAATCACACTTACCAAGCACAATTTAAAAAACCCAAACAACTCCCATTTGTCTTTGTTAATTAAAAAAAAAAAAAAAAGCAGTCAATGGGAGGCATTTCAAATCTTTATTTTTTGGCCAGTGATAAAATTTGGCAGTGACAACTTTAGGGAGAAATAGTGAGCAAAACAGGTGAGTCAACCCTCAACTTTTATCCAAATGCCTTTGGAGCAGTGCATAAGAAGTTGAGGACACGGTTGGATTTCTGGCTCTTTGTGCCAGGATTTCCTAGCCAGTTTGTGTTTGTGTGAGTAAGAAATCCAAGCAGACTGTCTCCCATGCTACAAAGGGCATGTTCTGTGGCAGGATGAGGGGTGAGTGGTGTCTGTGGTGCTCCTGGACCACAGGCAGCTGCTGTGACTTGCTGCTGGGGACTAAAGTTTAGCACACAGGTGTGTGCATAAAATAAAAGTGAATCCTTTAAATGCTCTTGTTAATGCACCAGCCTGAATGAGTGTCACGGGCATAGGTTTTATTGTAATATTCCTTGGCTGCAGCGGCTGACTGCTGAGATGTATATTCACATGTAAAGCAGTAAGAATACAATTAACAATGACACATGGAGAAAATCACTGTCAGTTGGCATTAGTTTGATGATTAATGTGATTTTATTTTTTTTTATTAACATGCTTTCTCCCCATCCATGCTGGAGCTGTGTCAGCCTAGCCTCTGGGAGTAGGAAAGTAAGATCAACGTATTTTTCTGTTTCTGTGGTTTCTATGACTGTCAGTCTGGCACCAGCACATAATTCCCAGAGAACATCACACTGCTGCTTGCTGGGTGGGTGTATAAAGGGAAAGAAAGCAAGCACAGAGGGAAAGAGCTAAGTTGTGTGTACAAATATAACACCATAAGGAAAACCAGTCATCCCTTATAGCTCATCCTTCTGTCTGTTAGGATGGTGATTTCCAAATGGACCAAATGACCACTACCCAGCAATATATACCTCTCAGATAGAAACTTCAGAATGAGAACTGTGCAAAATACCTTGTATTTCAAATGCAGAAACCGTCATACCTGTCTGAAAGTGGAATCCAAATGTTGTCCCTGTTCTCTGCCTCAAATATCAAACCCTTGTACTTGCAAAAATCACTGTAGATGACTTCCCATTTCAAGGAAAGCACAAACAAAATGCAAAACGGTTGAAAACAAAAACCGTATATTCAAACAGAAAGCTAAGGGAAAAGTAAAGGAAGGGCACAGAAGAAGTGTTACCAAAGTACTTCTCCCAGCTTTACTGTGTGTATTAAAAAAAGCAAATTAAAACAGCATCTCTCTTTAAACTACGGTTGAATTGTATTTACAATAGTAAAACTACAGCAACTTGGTGAATTATATAATAAAAAAGCCAGTTTATTAAGTCAAATAGTAAAACTATAGTCAGTCTTTTCTCTAACACAGTAATGTGGCAAATCATGCTGACTGCAGCTTTATAGTTTCTTTAGCATCTGCAGTTAGTTACAGCAGTTTTACTATCTACATTTCAATATACTCTTCTGATTAAAACTCCTCATAGATTTTTTATTAGGCTTTCGGTCTACATATGTTTGATTTACCACGACATTGTGAAATAGAGAATGTTGCTTTGAAAGTTCCCTTGATGTTTTGAATTGTGGGTAAAATACAGAAATAGGAATAGGACAACGTGAGGAAGTGAAAATCCTCTTGAAGCTCCACTGTAGCATATCAGATTGTGGGGGTAACTTATGGTAGACACCATGGCTATGGTAGAAACCAGTTTTCCTTCCAGGCAGCTGGGTCTGGTCACTGTAAGACAAAGAAGCCAAACGAGCTTTGGTGGGGGCCAGCTGGCTAATCCTTGTACCTTGGTGTTGCAACTTGCATAGTCCTGTGAGTGTTGTAAGAAGATATGGAGCAATTCCATTGGGATTAATGGCTAGAAAATTCTACTGATTTCTCTGTCAAGACAGCTGAATTATGTTTGAGCTGAACATGGAATTCTGGCCTAAAAATTGGAGGCATGGGTTAGCCTGGGAGATAAGGGACCAAAAATATCTAGATATTTTAGATCCCCTGGCTACAGAATTGGAGATTCCAGAGAGGATCACTCATCTCTTCCAAAGTCAATACAGGAACCTCAGTGCTGTACTGTCTATGCTTCAGGTAAGGCCTTGAGAAGGGGGAGCCAGTGGACATTAGAAACCTATTACTGTGCTTCTTATTAAATTCCTATTTCCTGCCTTTCATCACATTTTCCTTCTTCTTGGTTTCTGGCTAGCTGTTCTCATCCATAACATATTTAGTGTTCCTGTTAGTGTCCCCTGCTAAAAAAAGCCTTGGCTTCAGAGAAGTAAGTGGAAAATATCCTGTAGATGTGGGGTGGGGAAAGAAATGGGCCAAATATGAGCTTGTAAAGATGTTGCCTATGAAGTGACCCTGACAGTGAAGCTGCCTGGGGCTCATGGAAGTTGCCATGGCTGGAGGACACAGAAGGAACTGTACAACAGTGTCCCAGAGTCATATTTTGGGAGTAGAGGTCATCATGTGGGGATACCATCCCAGCTGTCATGTGATTTCACCTCCCATGGGACAGCACAAAAGCCCAGAAGCAGAAGCCAGCCATCTTTCTCCTTTATTTCTAAGAGATGCTTCATGACTCTGTGCAGCATGCCAGGTTTAGAGCTTTCTGCCTGATCCACTCGAAGTGCACCCTTCCTCACTGCCTAGCAGGGAACAGCAATTATGGGGCCCTCCTCTCTTTTATATTTCCATCTTTGTCACTGATGCTCCCCCAGGATGGCTGAAAGGTGATGAGACTCCTTCAGTGTCTGTCAGCCCCTTCCTAATGGACACCACAAAGGATACACAAAGGATACGTGAAGCTCTTTCGAGGAGCAGGATATGGACAACACATTCCTGTGGACACAAGAACCTGAAAGCCATCCACCTGGAGGAGGGGATAACAGCCAAACTGAAAACTTTCAGGATGTTCTCTTTGTAAGAGACTATCAAGCCAGAATTAGTGCAAACACCAGTTGTACAGTTCAGATACTCACTTCTTTCAAATCAGAGAGCCATTCCCGGGACCTCCGTGCCTTTCTTTGTTACCTTTTCTCTGGGGACCTTCTGGTTTTGGCAAAAACAATAAACAAGGGTTTTTATGGGTCATGCTGTAGCTTTAGAAAAGTCAAGATGTGTTTTTTAGCAGTGATGTTGTGTGACAATTATGAGCAATCAAAGAATTTGTCCCTTGTTCTGTGTCAGAAGAACTTTGACAAAGGAGAAAATCTCATTTGTATTCTTCCTCTCTGCCTCTCTGCAAAACTTCCGACCCTCAGTGAGTCCTTCCCTCTGCATTGCTGCATCAGGCTTGAAAAAAACAGTATGTGGTGCTTTTGGTCTCCTTCTAAGAAAAATAGAGACAAAGAATGCCAGTGGAGGTCCTGTCACAAGTTTTCTGCAGATAAGCAGAAAACAACATTAGAACACTGTAGGATCCTTTCCTTTATCTGTAGCACAAGCTCTGATAAAATATTTTTAAGTGATCTTTCCTATACTCTAACTAAAACAGTAATTCTTTCTAGATATTAACTGATTTTTTTTTAAGCATCTGGTTTTTTAGGTCTCATCTAAAAGAACAATAATCATGCAGCTATATTCAGGTCAAACTTCTAGTTTTGGACCCATTTTTGTGTTATTGCTGTACAGCTTTTAGCTGTGCTATGTGTCAGGATTTAAGGCAAACAATGAAGAATTATTATAAGGGAATTCATATTGTAAGAATTATAAATAATGGAATTCTTAGTTAAAGATACTGTCCCCATCCTAAGCCAGCTCAGAGTGAAGGCTAAGCCCACTCACAGACATAGACACAAGAACCAGCCTAGTTGCTCTTAGACAGCAAGTGAATTTTTGGATGCATTTTGGGGTTTAGCTTTTTATATTTTTTTCAAGAAAGAGGGTGTTTTTTTTCTGATCCTTGAGTCATGTCACAGACAGGTGAACTGACACTGGAGATCTTCTCTGGATCTTCTATTAAAATTTCACTAAACTAGGCTCTTACAAAATGTCTTATAGGCTGGCAATGTCCCAAGAGCTACTTTTCAGGTTATGGTGGTGTTTTCTTAAAATTGCAGTAAAGATCTTAAATTAAACATTCTGGGGACAGAGGATCCAATTTACTAAATAGAGTGTTTAAACAGGCTAAGGTGGGACTAAAGCTCATTTTGATGCTTCATATAATGGTGATGATATACAGAAACCTGGCCGCCAGGTTTCATTTGAAATGAATTTGCTACACGTCTCTCTTCCTCTCCATCTTTACGGAATGTTTACAAATGTCTCATGTAAGAGTCAAATCCCAAAGCTTATCTGCAACTGAATCTTTTGTTTGCAACTGCTTTAAAATGGAGGGGGAGTCCCGTGCATTGACACCAGCAGAACCATTAAATAAACAAACCTTTATTTCCTACATTTCCTTAAGACTTCAGATCCTGCCTTATTTTTTTTCTTCCTCCTAATGCTCCACTCATTAACAGTTTCATTTGATTCTTTCCTTGGGAATTCACCAGAGTTTGCCCTCAATCTCAGGGCAAATAGTTCATAAGTGACCTGCCGGATGGTGTTCGTTAACTGCCTCACTCCCAATGGGACACTGATATACCCTCAATTAGGATGTGAAGGGAAAATCCTCCAAGTGCTCCAAGATGATTTGGGAAAGTTTGCTAAAAGAGCCTAGCTGTTCATCTTCCAAGGTTCAAGGCAAAAGTGGAACAGGAACAGGAAAAAATCCCACATCAGGAGTGAAAAGGAAAAACAGAAACATTAGGATAACAGCTATGCATTCTGTCACGTGTTTTTTCCGTGGGTCATGGGGCTTTTTTGTGTGTGCTCTATAATATAAATATGGAATTGAACTCTCCTAAGAATTATATTGAGGTACAGTGTGAAAGCACGTTCACATCTTTTCCATTCCCCCTCTGGTGCAGAAACCCGGCAGAAGTACTCAGCAGAGCAGCAGCACTCCTTGCCTTGTAGAAAGTAGTTTTTTATTCAGACTGGTCCTCTTGAAAGAAAAAAGCCACGGGGGTGCTGTACATGGTCATTAGGGTACCAGTCTGCTGAACCAGCTGCAGTTTGGTGATGCACAGGAGTTCGAGCCCTAATATCCTTTCCCTGTGGAAGGCTGGAGAATTGGAGTGGGAGAATCTGACTTTGGAGCCATAGCTTGAGAAAACGAGTCCATTCAGTACAGCGACTGGGAATGTGCTTACCTTTAAGCACCTTTAGCAAGTCCCGCATCCCCACAGAAGCACTTCCCTGAATTGTGTTTGTTGTTCCAGCCCCTGGTGATATTATGTGTGTCTCCTGCACTTGGTACATTTGGTTGAGATTTAACACATTACTGTATATTAATAATCCTGTAATGTAATAACATCAAGATTATTCCCCATAACACAGAACAGATGGTGGCACCCTGGAAAATAGCACTTTATCAGGCAGTTCTGTGAAGCATTGATTTTTGTTCTTATCCTGACTTGTTGAGAAAGTTTCTTCACCTTTCAGTACTTTCTGAAGAGTGTGATGTGATTGATTAATGTCCTGTTTATGCATTTGCCATTTTTCAGCCTTCCCTGAAAGGAGAGGTGTGTGGGGATCCTCTCTCTCTCCTACTCTGTAATAGCAGGCTGCAGAGCCATGGTCCCTCCTGGTCCAGCCAGGGAAATTGCAAAACACTGCTTTTGGAGGATCCAGCCAACAGCACTACAATGCAAGGGCACTGCTCTTCTCAGCCTGGCAAGATGGAGTTTATATAGGAGCTGAACTGAACTGACAAATATCTGTGCCTGGGACTATGGATTGACAAAGATGCCCATGAAATGGGGTGGATTACAGTTTCAAGGATATCTCTTCAAGGTTTCTTAAGATCCTCATTGTTTATTGTGGAGTGGGATCCCAGCCAGCAGAGCATGAGCAGCTCAGGAAGCAGGGTAGTGTTGTGAGCATGGGGCTCTGCAGGGTGTGTTACTTGCTGGCTTTGTTTTTATTCTGCATAAAACTTTGCTTGATTCTTGACACCTGAAGTACCTCTGAGTCTCTAGCCCACACAGAATGGCTTTAGCCCACCCTTAAGCAACTGCATTCTGTCCAATCCCCACTGAAATGGCTCTGAAGTCCTACAGACCTGAGCCAAGCAGATCTCAACCCCAAGGGTCTGCTAAGCAGACAGAATGGGTGTGCTTTAGCTTCACCTGCTCAGCTCTCATCTGCACTAAGCTTTGCAGATGTAATCCTTAAATATTAACACTGAGCAGTTGGGAATGATCTATTATTTAAGGCTCTTCATGTGTCTCTTAACCATTCATTTAACTTCCTAGCTACCCTGTACCCAGCACATTTCCAAGGGAAATACCGATTGCTTATATGCTTTGCAAGCATGTTGAGACCTGACTGGGTGTTGTGTGTTAGTTTTGAGGACAACTTGACATGTATTAGATCTGCTTTCTCTCTATTTTCACTATCACAAGTTTCCCAGAGAGGGAAAAGTAGCCCACCCTATAACCCCTGCACCTTCAACATCTCCAGCTATTACTAATGGTCCTCCTTCTCCTTCCTCTACTTCAGCCTGGTATCCCTGGATGGGAATGACCTCCCCTCCACCCCCACCTCTTTTATTATTTCCAAGACACACTATGCATGAAACTGCAAACACCTGGCAGACATTCCAGGGAGCGATCTGTAGTGCGTCTCCTGTGCTGCACAGGCATCTGAGCTGAACCTCGTTTTAGGGATCCCAGAGGTCCTCTCAATCAATAATCCATGTATTTTTATGAGAGTTAGATTATGGGGATTTGCAAAGGGGTTGATTAAGTAATGCTTCAAAGAGCAGTTACTACTAACACCTGCAGCATTAATAGGGATCTATTAATAGAAAGTGCACAGTTTAGTAATAATCCCTTATTCATACAAATGCCCCTTGATTTATGCCTGTCAAAATAGACAATACTTTCCATATATCCAGCTGGATTTAGATAGATGTGACTTCAACATCTGGCTAAGTGATGACATTTCAACTATGCAGACGTCATGCAGGGGGCCCAGAACAGTTAGCTAGAAAATGGATAATAATCATGCTCCTTACATTGCTCACCACCTGCACATTCACACTGTGTGGAAATGGTTTCCTGTTCTGATCTGTCTCAGGTGGTTATCTGCAGGTGCCCCAGTGAGACAGTCTGAGCGTTGTCAATCATTGCCCAGGCACCAAGGAAACCTGTACTGACTCTTGTGCTAGTTGGATGAAGTTGGACACAGACTCAGTGTCTGGGGTGCAGCCTATTATACCACAGTCCTGGAAATGTAGAGCTGATGGGTTTCTCCCCGCCCACAAAAAAATAGACTTTTTACTTAACATAGGATGTGTATAGAGATCTCCTTTTAGAACAAGAAAAGAGCTTCGCACAACTGAGTGCAAATTCTCTGAAAGGCAGACCTCTCAAACTAGTACTTGCACTTAGCCAGTACCTCTGCCTAAATCTGTGCTGCCATTAGAAGCATGAAAGGCCATCAGGGGGTGGAATTCACCCACTGCACTTGTGTTATACTGAATTTTGTCTCTGTTGCTTGTCTTCCTCATAACTGGACAATTGGTGATTGTGTAAAGCTCTTCATCACAATAATTTTGCTCCTTGTTAAGGTGACTGTGCTCTGCTGGATTGCCCTCTGTTCCACAAATGAAACAGGACCAGAAAACAGATTCATATATAGATGGCTTGCAGCTTTTCCAAAGGCAAATTGTTAGTACTGCAAGCAAATAAATGGGATAGATACAGTCCAGATGAGTCTGTCACCCTCCATGAACAAGGTTCTCTGGGCTCTAATGGATTTTGACATTGTGACTCTTCTCCTAATTCTAGAAATAATCTCTTCCATTCCCATTAGGACTTGCACTTTTCACTTCTTTATGCTTGCTCTGGATTTATGCCATCATCCCTAAGAGCAGACTGGATACTCGGCAGCTCCCGGACAGCTTAATTAAGGGCTGGATCTCAGCATAAATCCATGCAAAATTCTTTATTGTTTGCTTTTGTTTTGCTTTCAAGGCAGAGATCATGACAACAGGTCACTCCTGGATACTCCATAAATTATCTAGGGGGGAAAAAGTAATTTTTCAATGACATGTAGCTGTTACTCCAAAACAAACTTTGATATACTTCTGGGTAAAGTCTGTGGGGAATGTCCAGGCATTTCAAAATCCTGTCGTTTTTCTTTTCTGTTTGAGTGGGAAGCAGTTTTGTTTTGTTTCGTGACATTCCCCATTCCAGCACACTGCACAAGTCCTGCCTCCACAGGGCACCACACCAGTGCTGCCTTTCTCCACCTTCAGTGCTCTCAGAAAGGCTGAATGTCACCTGGCTGTGTCTAAGTGCAGCCAGTGTCAGGGGTGGGTGAAGGTTCACGCTGATTCATGCTTGACTCAGAATAGCTTTTCTGCCACTGTCTAAAGGTTCTGCTTTTTCTCCATGCATGTGAACAATCACCATGAGTGGTTCTGCTCACCAGAGGCCAGACTCCATAGAGGGACCATAAGGAGGCAGAATGGACCAAGTTAGCATGGAATGTTTGTAAACATGAGATCAGGATTCTGTAACTTGCAAGAAACAGGCAAACAAGTAGCACAGAAGAAAGATACTCCTGTTCTTCAGTACACATCCTGCTTTATTTTCCAAAAACGGGAGGGAAAAATTAAAGAGTAAGGGAAAGCTATCCTTACCCTTTGGAATGCATAACATAGGCTAATAGTTTATGTCCTCATTGAGCAGAATTTGCTGGTGGCTGCTGAGATGGCTTTTCTGATGAGGTTTCTTAAGTATGGGTTTTCTGTCTGTTCCTGCTGGATTGTGCTCATAGAAAGTGACTTGTTGGTAGTTTAAGAATTTCTGTTATGGGGCAACTCAGCCACAGAAATTATACTTTTACGAATCTGGTAAATAATAAAGTTTTTGGGGATTTTTTGGGTTTTTTTTTGGTTTGTGGGTTTTTTGGAAATCTTTTAATGGTTCTACCTTTTCTTTTTCTTTTTCTTTTTCTTTTTCTTTTTCTTTTTCTTTTTCTTTTTCTTTTTCTTTTTCTTTTTCTTTTTCTAATTTAAAATTATTAATGTCCAGACTCTGCATTCCCTGCAGGTCATGAGACATGCAATGTGTTTAGCAGTGATGCCTGCTGGAGGAGTTTCTGTCTGCTGCTTGTCACCATAAGTGATGTGCTGCCAAGCAAAGAGCTACAGTTAGTCTGGATGGTGTTTGTCACTGCCTTCGAGAGGAAATGTCTTATCTAGAAGCTAGGGGAGAGCTTTCCAAATTCACTGTCTTACACAAGCCAGTTAGAGCTTATCACTCCCCATGTGTCCTGCTCTCTCTGGAGCCCATCCATTCAAGCTCTGAGCTCTTCTTTCATGGAAATAATTTTTAAAAACTATTTTCAACAAAAAACCCAAACAAACAAACAAACAAACAAGCAAACACACACCCTCCCCTCCCCCCCCCCAACTTCAACGAGCACAAATAAACAAACAAAAAACCTGAGGATTTTGGGTTTTGTCCTTTATTGCATTGCATCCCCAGCAGGGTATATCCCAGACTCTACAGACAGGCTGTAATGTGCCAGGTGACAAAATGGATCAAGTTAGTGTGGAATGTATGTAATTATGAGATCAAGATCCTGTAATATGCAAGAAATATTCAAGCAAGTAACACAGAAGAAAGATGGTCCTAAAAAGCTGAGGGGTTTTTTTTGTATGGGAAAGAGAGGCCTTTTGCACTCTGCTTTTTAGCTGACCTGCCAGATTCCAAAAGACTGAAAAATTACTATTAGGAAAACCTTAGGATAAATGGGATGGTGACTTCCTCTGCGATCTCCTACCCTTCCTTCAGGTAGGGCAGAAGAAAAAATGCCCAGGAGGGCTGACTTTTGGGTGTAGAGATTTTAAGAGGTCTGGTTTTAAACACTTCCCCCTCTGGAAGGTGGCAGATGCTTCCCCAGAGGTATGGGCAGGAGGGAGATCCGCAGCCAAGCAACACCCCTTGGACACCCATGCCCTGATGGTGGTAGGTGGGAGAAGAGCAAAGGCAGCAAACTTGGCTCCTCCCTGCATGAAGGAAAACTTCCTGTGCTGCCCTTGAGTAATCGATTCTCCTTACCTGAGCCCAACCCTCCCCCCTCAAAAAACATACATAAATGGAGAGGAAACAGGATCCAGCCCTCCCTAGGGGCAGCAAATATCCTTGTAAAACAGGGCCCTTATGCGATGAAGGAAAGCAAGTTGTAGGGGCTCCATCTGTGCAATAAAATATTTAAATATGCTCTGGGACCAAATCAATAACTCTTCATTTAATCCAGGCTTGCTGCTGTTTTCATTTTTGTTAATATTGCTCAGTATTATGAAGACCAAAAGTTAGTAATCCAGCCAGTTTCTCTGCCTTTCTACCCATTGACCATCAATGCAAATCCAAACCTCCTACCCACACCAGCTGGTGCCTCAGTTTGCCTGTCCACAGCCAGGGCAGAACCCTTGTCTGACTAAACAACAGCGACTGCACAAAAGAGCTCTGGATAGCTGGATATCATACATTGGAAGGACACTGGAAAAGGACTGGAACATTGAGTGCATAGAGGTATGGTGATTTAGGCAAACTGAAAATCTGCTCTTTGGCATTGTTACATCAATTGTATTACATCCATTTAGACTGGATTTTAAACTTATCTTTGCTGTCATTGATAGACCAGAGCTCTCCCTGGACAAAGAAGCACAGCGATGTTGTCTTCTTTTTCTATCAATTGAAAATACTTCCAGAGTAAATGAGAACAAGGTTTAAGTGTCTTGTGTTGTGGGATAGAGGCAAAAGGTGTATAACAAGTTATAGGATTGCTCCAAGGGAAATGTGTCTATTTCAAGAAGCCTGTTAGCTCAGAAGCCACCATTACTTGCTAGGAACATGTTTTCAGGAAAATATCTTGTTATATCAGTTTATGTCTTGAAGCCTCCTGAGTGTACCTGATTTTGTTCAATTTCTCAAAGTGCAAGTGCAACCTTTCTGTTTACAGCAGTCTTTTTTTTTTTTCCCTCCTTGTACCTGCTTTGTTTGAAAACCTGGCTTTTGTGGGAGATAACACAGAAGATCAAATAGCATTGGCAATTCTGATGAGTCAAGGTTTGAAACATTCTGTGGCAATTAGTGCAGGAGAACCAGTCTTCATGGCTCAAGTCACATGGATTTAAGAGAGACCCTACCAAAGAAGTGTTGGGCTCTCTGCTCAGGTCCTTTTTGGATGATCATAGCCTCTCAAAAATTTGGTTTTAATCTCTGACTAGGGTTACAGAGACAGCACCTAATGGGAAATTCCTTTTTATGATCCTTGCGTGGCAAGAAGCTGCTGAAGAGTTCAAAACAAGAGAAAGGTCCAAACTGCAACATTCCACTTTGAATTTCAAATATCCTAAAGCTTGAGTGGTATGCAGTTCCTGGGTTTTATTAATTTCCGTCTCTCTTTAGACACAAATTTTACGGTCTTTTTTTCTGTTGCTGTAGGCTTTTACTGAAGCATCAAGAACTCCAGGGACTGATGTTACTCTGTACACAGGCTTTCCAATGACATAACATGAGAAGGTCTTTCTGTTGAGGACGCCAAGTTGCCTTATCTGAAGATGCTCTGCCAGCTGTTACAGGTGTGCTGTCTACACAAAAAGGGGATTCTCAACAGTGAGCTAAGATAAATATTGCTGCTGGCATCCCCCCTTCCTCCTCACTCTGTTCCTTTGATTAATCCAAGGCTTCCAAGCCCTGTGGTTTTTTGTGTATACTTACATATCCCTCTGTTTGCAATCCCTTCTGGAATATGTTAGTCTTAGGGTTGTTACTCCAGACACGGGTGACATGAACACAGTCATCAGAAAGTTATACCAGATTTCTGCCAGTTCTCACAGCGCAGGTGAGCATGCGAATGGCTCAGGCCCTGGAATATGAAAAGGTTTACTGGTTTAATTCTCCCCTTTTATCTGAAGGTGCATTTTCTAAATTAAAATATTTATATTGCTAAGATCTTTAGAGTATAAAATAGACTTGGGCAACAGAGCCTTGTAATAGTGCATGTTTATAAATGTACTCAGCCATGTACTGAGCCATGTCCCTTCTAAATTTAAAAAAAAAAAGTTAGGCAGTTGCTTACTAACCCCTAACGCATTTTAATATTAAGGAACCCAACCTATTTCTTTGGCTGCTGCTGTATAAAATGAGATCACTGCTGGCTGCAGATGCACAGTAGAGCAGGACTGTTGAAGAGTGTCTGCTGATAATAAGCATATCTATTCACAGCTGATAATACCAGTTAGCGCTTCTGTAGCACTTTGGTGCACACTCTCAAAGCACTTCACATTTCAGTCATACTCTACAATCCCCTCAGTGTACCAGGGAGAGGTGAAAGAAACCTTATTCGAGTCTTACATATAATAGGCCAAGGAGAAAATTCCCTTGCACTGATTGGACCACAGTATTAATTTTAAGCTCTTATTGCAATGCTTCCAAACCATCTCCAACATTTTCATGGTATCTTATTTTACAACATTTTGAACAGATCTCCTAGAATAAAAAGCACTTTAACAGATTCAGTCTGGTGGAAAGTTATGTTCCACCTCCAGTGCAGTAATCAGCATGTTTATTTAAGCCTAAATGCTTGAGATGTGCTTGCCTTATCAAAAGTGTGCTGACTACACTAACAAATGCTGCCTTCTGGAAATACAGCTCTGTACGACCTGCCAGCACTGTCCATTCTTTGTACTAATTATGGGTTCCTCCCTAGGGGTTGGAAGTTGCTTTTGGTCTGCTTCAGGATCCAGAGTTTCAGATGTTAAATCAAACCACCTGTGCCTGCAAAATGGATAGAGATTTCAGGCAAACTGGTCATCTTTCATGATCTTTCCATTCCTTCCGCTTTGGACAGAAATACAAAGCCATTATCCTCTCTTGTGCTGTGGTGGTACCTCAAGCCCGGGAAGGACAGAGGCATTTAAGCCTTGAAGGATGAACTGATGGAAAATGCAATTGAAAACCTGTTTTCTTTTTAAGTAATTTAAATAATTGTTTGGGCTCTGACAAAATTGTGCTGTTATTTTATTTGTTTAACCCGCTCCCCTGAGCCTTTCATGTATGGATAAGGACTGCTCCTTTTGGAGCTGATAGAAGAAACCCAGTGCTGTACTAATTACAGCATTTCTGTGATTGTGCTGTCAGAAAGGTAAAGCTAATTAAGATTTTTTGCTTTTGCTTTGTTTTGGGTTTTTTTGCAAAAATGGTGAATTTCCTAAAGAAGTATTTGCAGGTATGCACTGATCTTGGAAGATGTGTGTCACTGGAAAGGCTTCTTAGGAACATGATGGAATTTTTATCCAGTGCCACTCACAGAGCAAAGAACATCCTTATACTTCCCATTAATTCTGAGGGAGCTCTGAAAAATCAGCCTTTTAAATCCCTGTGCAAGTGCCTTATAACTGACCTGCCACACCTTGTCTTCTGCTTCTTAGGCAGCTATTTGAATGCTTTTGCATCCTTTTCTACAGTAGGATTAAATCTCCTAGGTCGGGAAAAGCACTTGGAACCTAATTCTACTTCAGTGGGCTGTACAAGACCTTCTAACCAGCTGGAGACCTCAAATCCCAGCTCTTTTAGGGCACACCAGGTCTGCCCACGGGGTACAGTAATGTTGGCTCACAGCTTCACAATGCTTGCCTCACCACCAGTCAGTGTCTTACCACTCTAAGCATCATGGAGCATTTTCTTCATGCTCCCAGTATGCTGGTGCAGTGAAGAATGGGAATTTTGGCCCACAACCAATGTTTTTCTCATGAAGAGTGTTAAGGGATCATTAGGGTCTATTCAGACCAGACAAAACTGTCATTTTTAAAGCTTCATCTGAAACACCCACCCACTGTGAAGTGAATGGGGTTGAATTTATCTTGAGGAAGATAAAGGCTGAGTCAGCCCAGCTGGGACTTGGACCTGTGGTTAGAGAAAAGTTAGGCACACCACATTTGAAGGTTAAGCCACTAAGACATCCCCATGAGCTAAGGTAAACATACCATCATTTACCCTTCCTATCTTTTGCTGGCCAAGCTATGCATTATCTGCAAAGCAAAAAATGCATATAACTCAACTGCTGGGACAAACATGGGAGACTTGAACAAAGCTGAAGTGTACACGAGTTGGTTACACATACAGAAATGCACCCATGTTCTCATTAAAGGCAAAGCAATGCTTTCCTAGAAGGCTCTTCCACAGACAGAGGTGGGCAGAACAGACTGCTTTCACCTTGGCAGCCCCACAGCATAGTGCAAGCTGCTTCTTTGTCTGAACCCTCTGATGGGGAAGACAAATCAGGGCTGGGAAGATTGTTCTGAAGGGAATACAAGTCGGCTACACTTAAGTCTGCAGAAGAGAAGTTGTTCAGGCTTAGTGCCTAACATAACAGGAGGAGAAACCGGGTCAGGAGCGATTGCCCTCCAGAAGCTCAATCCTCCTACTGAAGTCAAGAGGGAAATTATCATTGACTGCAGTGGGACAGGAACTAAACCTTGGAGAGTGAAAAGGATAAGTGCTGTTAGTGGGGGCTGGCTTATAAAAGCCTTCACCTCCTGCTTTCTCCATGTTGTTTCCCCAAGCAGAGCTCCCCGCCAGCAGCTGTGTTTGCTCTGTCGAGACTCACCCATCCAGAGTAATTCACCTTGATCTCCTCACTGAGGAACTGATGGGAAAAAGAGGTCGGGCAGTGAGAACCATGAAAAGAAACAGTATCCACAGATGGGACTGCATTCCTGTTTTTTCCATCTGCCTTCTGGTACCTGGGTCTTTCAGCTTTCATTCGGGAGCCAGCGTTGGTGATGTTCTAGCACAGAACACTTTGCGTGCTCACCTTTACCCTCTGTCTCCTCTCCCCCTTCATCCACTGCGCCATGCTGCCTTATGTAATTTATTGTCTGTGCATCAGATTCAAAGCACTTCAGCTCAGGAGTATCAAACATGTGCTGGATAATTTAATTCTTGTTTAACACTAAAAACAGAATGTTCTTTATTTTTAGGCAAATTATTAAGTTCCAGGCTTTGTTTTGTTTTTGCAAGACATTAATATTCATTAAAACTCAGTATGTTTTCCAGGTGCATAGTTTCCTCTCTGAAAATCATTTCATCTTTGAGTGTGTGTTTAAGAAAAGTCTGTAGCTGTAGCTCTGCTCACAGGATCCTTTCTCTTTAAATGTACATGAATATGTTTGCCTTGGCTGTAGAGACCAGGCAGTACACAAAATGTATTCTATATCCTGTGCTTTTCCAGGTGAACTTTAGCAAGTTCATCCCTTACCCTAGGCTTCATTTTTTCTGAATGTGAAATGGGGATAATATGGTAAAAAAAAAGCTGAGCTCATGTGCAAGCTCTGGGTGAGGATGTTAGCGTGCACATTATCCCCAGTCCTCTTCTGTGTCAGTAGCTGCAATGTAACACACAGGAGAGCTTGCCTGTTTTTTTGGGGTATACATGTTTTCTTCAGGAATAATGTAGCCTTTCCCTATAAGCCCCACATTTGGTGTATCTTCACATGCTGGCATGAAGTAGGAGATCATAGAGAGGAAAAAATTCATTTCTAATTAAAGAGAAAGCCTGTCTCCAAAGGCCATAACCCCATCTTCCCTTCCCTGGGCATGCAGACTCTATTGCACAGGAATGCCAGCTCCTCGCAACAGGTAGACGAGGATGATCCTTTGGGACAAGGTAGCCACTCCACTCATGGATGCAAAGATGGACAGGCTGCCCAATTCCTTATCACTTTCTTATTCTGCAAGGATGTTTTTAGGAGGGGTGTGGGTCAGCAGGATAGAGATTGCTCCATCCCAGCCCTGGTCCCCCACTTCCCTGCGGTGATGTCTCTGCGGCTGGGTCCTGCCATTCGCCACCCTCTGTGTATGAAAGCTGAGAGCTTCACTCGCCCACTCAGTGCTAAGTTGTTGATGTGCAGCAGAGAGCTGTTAGCAGAGCAAAGGCCATCCTGGGCAGCCCCTGCAGAGCAAATGTGCTGCCCAGCCAGCAGCTGCTGGAGGTCAGGTTTCAAAATCACCTGTTCTGGCTGAAAATGCAGGAACTCGCCTGTCAGCCACAGTCTGGTAATTACTGCAGACTCATCTGCACTTCCCTTGGCTGCATCCTAATTGAGGTTTAACAGGTTTTGTCCTGGGTGTTTGAAAAACAGTCTCCCCTCAGTTAAGAATCAGGCCAATTAACATAACACCCGGGTTGATTAATAATATCAAATTCTTTACATTCAGCTGTAAAGTCACCTGGGCAGTACAAACTGCTGCAGGAGCTTGACACTGCCTTGCTCCACTGGCAGAAGGCTGCAAAGGGCAGCTCCCACCCAGGTCGCTAAAAGTAGCTGTGAGATCAAGTAGCATTCCTTGGGCATTTCTCAGGTGCAGCCCCCAAACGCTCCAGCCCATGGCAAACCCAAACTGAGCAAATGAAGCATTGAAAGCTGTCTCTGACAGATTGTAGGTCAGGCTTTATCCCTTCTTCAACTATATTTCTCTTTAAAAAACACCATGCTATACATTCAGAACAAAATGGGAGAGGGGTGCTCTCCTCATTGCTTGCTACTAATAAGAAAAAGATTTCCTAAGTATGAAAAGCATTAGTCTCAGCATAATGTTTCTTTTATGCAAGCATCTGTGATTGTAATGGAACTATGGAGTAATGCTAACACAGAAGCAATGACCAGAACAAACCTTCAGAATAATGGCTCCAAAGACTTTTCATGGCTTGCTGTAAAGTATTTATTAATTTGGTTAAGAGATGGCCTTGTGCCATATCCTGAATCTGACTATGCCTAAGAATTTCTCTGGATACTCCCTGGAAAGATTTACCATTCCCATTAAATGATAATGAGGCAATTTAAAAAGCAGATCAAAAGATGGGCATTTTCAGAGAAGAAAATTCTATCTGAGACTGCTGTCTTCCTTCCTAAGTTATGGTCACGTACAGCAGACTTAACCCTGGCCTTCATTGCAGTTGGGACTTTGTTTTTACTGGAGTCATTTGCAATCTGAAAAGACATCCAATTTGCTAAGCAGAGGCTGTTTGTAACTGTGGGAAGCAAAACTCATTTCTCCACTGAGGCCAATTTTTCTATGCCTTCAGTCTAACCACTTCTTGGTTTGCTGCTATTTTTAATTGCAATGTAGCTAAAATAAATAAAATGCTTGCCTACAACAGAAAAAGGAACAGCTTCAACTTCCAAAATGGAGGTGGGTATTGTTATTGTAATTTGCCCATCTGTGGGAGGCTCAGATGACCGTTCCTAATCCTCCTGGCTTCTTTTGACCAGAAGATCCTCCCCTTTATGCCCACCTATGCCTGCTCATAACCACACACCTCAAATATGAGCACAACAGAAAGAGCTGCCTTAAAAGCAGCACTTCTGTGAACAAATTTACAGCATCAGACCTCTTGGACAACTTGGACCAGGCCCATCAATCTCTGAACTATCAGCCTCCCTAAAGAGACCGCACAGAAAACATTAAGTATTCAGCAATACATCAGCAAGGCTAAAGCGGCTTCAGTGTAAGAACATGAATCACTGTTTGGCCAAATGCTCCAGTGTCTGATACTTTCCTAAGGAGCCTGTTGGAATATCACGGTATTTAGAGCACTGGGAGATATAGCTAGGTTTGTGCTGGGGCTGTTAGATGATAAATGGATAATTAGAAAGTTGTGGAGCCATGCCTCAGAGCAATACTACACACTGACTTACTTCTATGTTGGCAGCTTTTCCAGACAACTGCCAAAGGCCTGGAGAAATCCTGTAATACCAGGTACCAGCACAGCCTGAATGTCAGTAAGGCATCAGTACTTCTGCAAAGAACCTCTTTTTCCTCTCTCAAATCTATTTTCTACATGTTATTTTGCTCTAAATCAAAGCTGTGACCAACAAGTTCTGGCAAGCTGTATTGGTTGTTTTTCATACTCCCACTATCCACTGAATATTTATTTGCTACCTGTTTTGTTTCTGGTTTGTTGCAATAATAGCTAACCTCTAACACTTGTCTTGGGAAGGTGGGAGAATCTCTCATTTAGGCTTTGCTGAGCTGATCCTAGCCTGTGTCTGACGTTAGCAAGCCAAGACCTTGGCTACTTTTTTATTAGTGTTGTTTTTGTCATTACTGATAGCACCGCTGAAAAACAAGGCAGAGTTAAATGACCACTGAGGAATGTTTTCTTTTTCTTAATATAACACTAGTCTACAGGGACTTGAAAAAGATTTAGATGAGTCGTGTACAGTAACACTGAGCACCTTCCAAATAGAGTCTTTTGATGAAAGTTGTCCATTACTTGTTTAATAAAGATCATGTGCCCTGTTATAAGCATCAGAATGGCAGTCCATTAATCTTGGGAGAAATTTTCCCTCCAATTCAGATCTTGACTTGAGGAGGAGGGAAGGGGGGCAGGGAATAGCTGCTGAGGGTTTTTTCCACTTTCAGGAGAATGGCATGTTCCTCGGGGAGACAGTAAATTGAAATTAAGGCTGTTTCAGTTGGCCTACAGGATATGCCTGCAAATGTAGACATATCGAAATGGTGAAAAAGTCTGTCTGTGCCCATTCATATAAAGTGAATGGGTTGTAATGTTCTCCAGCCCTTGGGAACGGTGGCTAGATTGAGGAAAGAAGGCAGGAAGAATGAGATGGATTTGACATAAGTATATTTAAGTGCACTGAAGGCTTTCTCTCCTCCCTGTGGTTTAATGGTATATTCCACTGGGGTCCACAAGGAAGAAAGATAGTGAATCCCTACAGCTTTTCTTTTTAAGGATAACAAATCTTAAAACAGGTGTGAGCACAGAAAGATCCTCTTACTTGTTGTTTTAAAGTCCTTCTCAGCCAGCCGGCACTCTGTGTGTATTATTATCATTCCACAGAGTGAGCACTGGGGAGAGGGGACCGGGAGTGGAAGAGGAGCTGGAAAAAATAAATGACTGCAAATGAATAATATGAACTAAGTATGCTGGTCATGCTCTATGAAATTTATTATACTGTGGTTACCAAGAAGACATATTAGCCAGACTAAAAAGAACAGAAAATAAAAGGTTGCAGTGTAGGGAAATACCTTCTTGCCTCTTGGCAACGTGCAAAACATGGGAATAAGCGTGACGGGAGCTCGGGCTGCTGAGCAGCTTCCCTGGCTGAAGGGGCAGGCTTAGGCTGTCTGAGCACAGAAAGGTGTGCTCTGAATTTGCTTTCAGTAAAATATCAAGTGTGTGGGTATGGGCAGAGGGGGCTCTGTTGGATGCTTTGTCTGTGGCCAGAGAAGTGGCAGCTTTCCCTGGTGAGCACCGATCCTGGCACTGCCACCTCCCTGGGACACAGGAGAGGCCACAGCACTACCTCAGCTGGCATTTTTAGAAACCACTTCTGAAGTCCTCAGGGTTCTCCCTCCAGGAGAACCCAAAATAGCAAACTCACTGACCAGAACCCTCTTTGCAGGACTCTTGCTTGCTATGCATCCTTCTGGGGATTTCAAAACATATGCCTGAATGTAGATTTCTGCTTAGAAAGAGGGGCTAAGCACCCATTGATACCTCTGCTCCTTCTTTCCCTGCCCATCTCCCCTGGGGAAGACTTGGGCAAACAGAACCAGCTCCAGCTGTCACTTTGAGGGTCCTAACAAGGCTTATGAGTCTTTCTCACCTGTGGGAGGAATGTCATCTGAAGTTAGGATGAAAACCTTAAGGGGTATTAAAAGCATAGTAGATCTCACTGAGTCTCTGGGTGTTTGAAAGTGTCTGCTGGGTAATTTTGCCACAGTTCTCATTATCCTGGTGAGGATTAAACAGTCAGTGACTTTAAGGAGAGAGATCAGCTGAACTTCAGGAGGTCACAGTATGGTAACTCTTAATAAACAGGAAATAAAATTAACTCCCTTACTCCCATTCCAAAGTGTTTACTAAAATGAAGAGAATAAATCTCTAACTCCAGAGCAGGCTGCCCCAAGTGGTTGGACCTTTGAAATTTGGAAAGGATCTTTACAACCTTTGCCCATATGTTTTTGCCCCCCTTCAAAAGTCTGGCAACTTTGCAGAGGTTTCCCCTTGTAGTTGTGAATTTCACATGGAAATGTAATGGTTTCATCAGGAGTTTTGTATTTCAGCTGTAATAAAAGAAGAGATAGGAATCAAAGACAGTTGTTCCAAGGGAGTGGAGTCTGTAGTGTATAATTACAAGTCCCTCAGCCAAGGGCAGATGCTTGAACTATTTCAATTCTTTTATTACTCTCCTGAATGCAGCCAGTGAAATGTTGCTAATGTACAAGGCTGCAATTGCCTCTCTTGTTTTCCTTCTCTTTTTTCCCTTTTGTTCATCCTTTGGACAGGCAGGGAGAAAGCAATACTCTTGCCCTGGATATAGCCCAGCAACACAATTCTTCAGAGAAAGGAATTTCCACTTCTAGAAAGTTAACACCATTTTACTCCCAGGTAAGATTTAATGGTTTTGCCATGACCTACCTGAGAAGTTTTTTTGGCTATGGATGAGGGGGACCACCATGATTACCTTCAGTCAGGCTTCAGTGCAAACCCTAGAAAGTATGGTACAGAAGTTAAAAACATCAGGAGTTTGGATGCAACACTGTATTATTGCACATAATCTCTGTTTAATTAGTTGGTCTCTGTGCTACCATTGACACAAATGTAAAACAGTCCACCCGTTTAAATTTCATTGTTGTTGACACAAGTGGGAAGGGTATTCTGAGTCCGTGTTTCTAATGAGGATTTTTCTTAGGCCAGCTAAAGTGGACCTGGATTTCCTTTCTCTGGTTTGTATCAACAGTTGTCTCCATTACGTGCTATAATTCCTGCATGTAGCTTTTTCAGCCTGGCATAAAGACAATAGGTAATTCAAATATCTATATTGTCCCTGCACCCTATAATGGTATTACAATGACAATTTTATTACTCTCATAAAATTTTTGCAACTTCCCCACAGCACATTGTAATTTCACCAATGGTTGTAAAAGGTCTTAAATTATATTTGTAGAAAATTGAGATGAATGGGTTTTAGTATTAATGCATTTCTCATTGTGTAATAAGAATTTTTGTCCCTTTCCTTTTGCCAAGTGTGGAGAAAAAAGCAACTCAGTTCAAGTATTTGTCAACTCCCATTAGAAACATTTAATACTAATAAAATTTATGGATTTAGTTTCCAAAGGATACTGCCAGCGAAGTTCATGATTACTAAATCAGTACTTAAATGCAACCATTGTTCACCTTATAAATTTATATATGTTGTTTGACATATATAAAGTGCAGCTTTGGAGGCTGAGTCAGCAGTGGAGGAGCTGTTTGCTTAATTCGAGCTTACAAATGAAAGGAAAATTTATTACTAATAAAGCAGCAACAATATGTAAAACCTTCCATAAATGTTTCCTAGGTATGGTGGGCAAAATACATCCTGAACCAAAGAGCAGGTGGAGCTTCAAAATTAAGGCACAGGTATGGAGAGCAAGCAGGGCTTCATGAAGTTTGCTGTGTTGCCTCTTCCCGATGTTAGAGAAATCAGCCTGTGTAAGGGATACGGCAGTAAGGTGTGAGGTATTGGCATCCTGGGGTGTGCAGTTGCCAGTCTGAAGTTTCAGTCTGTATGCTCAGCTATCTGCATTAAAAACTCTTGTCAAATTGAACGTGCAGCAGAGTCCTAAGCAGTGAAGTGCAGAGGTACAGTTTGAGTTGGCTGCAGTCCATGCAGCTGTGATGAAACAGGAGGCGAAAAAAAAGATGGCATCAAGGGAAGGGTAAATTCTGCTCTTGACATCTTCAGCGCTGAAAAAATATTGCAGAGGGAGAGAGGAAGAAAGATGAACATCTTGATTTTTATTACACTTAAACGCAGCACCGTTTCCGAAGCAAGAGTATGAAAACAAGTTTCTGTTTGTGCTCTATTTTTGCTTGTCATTTTAGTCCTTTCTGGAGTTTTCAAATTCAGGCAAATCCACCTGCAAAGCACTAATGAATTTATCATTCGAAATAGAGTCAAAGAAAAGTCACTCAAGTAGACAGCCTTTAGCAGAAAAAGAATTGGCTCAGGCAGGACAGGACATTGCTAAAAATACAGAGAGAGCAGAGCCCACTTTATTTGCAAAAGAATCTTCTGCAGACTTTGTGTTTTCAATTTTGACTACATTTGTTCAGCTGGCTGCAGCTTTTGATTTCTGGATGTTTTGATACTCTTTTATTATTATTTTGGATAATAATTCCAACTTCTCTGGCTAGGACACTCCTTTTTTTTCTCTTTATTTTGTTCCACATATGGGGAGAAAAATAATTGAGGCTGTAACTCCCTGAGGCTCACTGAGTGCCTGGGAGAAAAACGGCAACTGCATTTCATCTGAAAAAATGTTGCTTGAATGAAAAGCAAAAAGCTGAAGCCACATGTTTGGAGCAAATGTGCTTTAACTAATGGATCCCAGCGTATTATTAACTCACAGTAACTCATAAATATGACAAGTGTTTTTTTCTTTTTACACCAGTGTCCAATTAGAGCCAAATGACGCTGCGTCATTTGCGGCTGAGCGGGTGTCCCTGAAGGGTACTTATCTCCTGAAGGATTGTCTGCAGGAGTGAGCCTGGGTGGGGAGGTGAGCGGGAAAAGGGTGGCAGGAGCAAGCTGTGAACACGAGGAGACATTACAGCAAAGCCCTGGCGCACGAGGTGAAGAGCACAGCATCGTCCATCACTGCGCCTGGAGCTGGGACCTGCAGCCATAAAGCTGACAGCAAGGAGGAGAAAATAAGGCTTGCAGGGCTGCAGTGGGAGCAGGGAAGGGTGGGAGAGGAAGGGCTGAAGAGGGAATTATGGAAGGAAAATTTCCTGACAAATTGCTTTGTATTTTCTGGTTTCATTTCTGACACGCGGAAGGAAATGCTCTGTGTTTTCTTAAGGAAGTGCAAATTTCTCCACTTCATCCATTTTAAATCCTCGCCCTTAGGCCTTTTGTACTGAAGCATAAAGTTTGGAGGCCTTAAATGGTCATAACGTTTCCCTGCAGAATTTAGCCTCAGAAACCTACTAACAATTCTGGAGGGCTCAAAAGGAAAACCATTTTACAGCAATTTGGCAACATCCATTTATAGGGGGGTTCATATGGAGCATCAATTTATTCTCATGGTTTTTTTACCATATTTGATGAAATATAAGATGCAATTGGAACAAGCGGCTAAAGAAAAAAGGCCATAAACTTTGAAATGGTGTTGTAAAACACACAGTGTGTTAACGTGAAATAAGTTACAGACTTAAAAGAATTTACAATGGCTTGCTCATATAATAGTAATACAATAGACTTGCAAGTTGCAGATGTTTTCTGGTAGAGCTGGTATTTTAATACACATTCTCCTTCAGTGAAACTGTGAGATTTGGATCTAGATAATAATAGCTCAGTAACATTGGAAAACAGAGTTGAAGGAAAATTAGTAAAGGGGGGAGGGGGAGAAACCAAACAAAAATAGAAATCTCAACAATTGTTTACTTTAGTGATAATCTATTGCTGTGTGGAAAAAGTGTTAAGTTTACAAGTCAGTCAAACAGTCAAGTTTCTTCTGCTTTCCCAGATCATTCAGTGGCCCTGGATGTGGGATGTGTTTCCCAGCACTCTTCACTCCTAGGGTAGGAATAGAATAGGAAAGAGAGAGAAGCTAGGAGAGGAGACAAACTGTACTAACATATATTCCTCTTCTGAACAGGTCCCACAGCAACCAAAGCCTGTTGCAAACTGCCAGGGGCCACTTTCATCTCAAGTGGCAATTTCCAAACCCATGGAACCCATTTTGATGAAATCATTACAAATTTCATTTATATTTGGTGTCCTCAGTTAAAGCATGGCCTTTTAGTATACCACTGTATAACAACAAAGATTTAGGTTTAAACCTGCAGAGCAGTGGCATGGACTAAAAACAGCAACATCTCATCATCTGTTGTGCTGTCATCCTCCCTGACCAGTACGTGGCCCTAATGCTCCCACCACTCTGTGGAGCAGCTGGGACCTTTGCAACTTCATGCCTAGAGGAATGAGCCCCAGCACTCTGTGCTGGATGTCATTTACTCCTGACATCATCATGCTATTGGCAAGGATTTCAGGAGGGCTTACATACCCTGTGGCTGACAGCAGCTTTCCCCAGCAATGCTGGTTCAGAGCAGAACGGTAATATTTAGCTGTTAGCTTCCTTAGGAAATGGGCTTAGCCCAGCGTTTGTGTACAACAATGTGGAAGAGAGAAGGATGTGGAGCATGGCCCCTCAGTGACCACCAAATTCTCTCTGAGGGCTGTTTCAGTGTAGGTCCTGCACAAGAGAGCTTGAGCTCCATGAAATAGGGAATGTTCCACTGCTGGGCATATTTAAACTATTCACTAAAAAATAGGGATGTACTGTTTAAAAAAACCACAAAAAAAAAAAAGTCGAGAGAAGATTCATGCTTAGTTGTTTGCTGACGTTTCAAAATTTGTCATCAGTTCTTCCCTCTCACTTAGTCTGGGTGCAGTACAGATGTAACGCACATTGTGCAATGTGGATGCATCCAAAGGAGAGAGAACAAACAAGGGGGAACAAGGGGAAGCAGGCAGACTTCTCCTACTCTAGCTCTAGTGGTTGTAGAACATCTTGTCCAAATTTCCTCTGCCATCAGTGTAGGCACTTAGAGAATGCAGTTCTCTACTTTGGTAACAGCTTGAGGTTTCTGATGTGACTGGGGCAGGTCTTATCCAACACAGGAGTTCTGCTCCAAGGCTTTGTTCCTGTCACATAAAGACCAAGAGAAGCATCTGGAAGCAAAATCAGGGCAGCTCCCTGTCTTATTCCTTGAGGACAAAGCAATCTTTTGATGGAGAGAAGGAAATGAGCACAGTTGTCTCAGCTCCACCCTAGGTACTAACCTAGGTCATCAGGCTTCTGCTAATGACTGCAGTCTGGACTTTGGGGCATATTGGGTGACTAATTCCTGCGAAGAAGACAGTTGAAGGAGCCTTGGTACACTATTTTGCTTAATAGCTCTATTGAGTAAGTTTTCTTATACAAGGAAACCCTTACAGAGTGGAGAAAAACTACTTTTTCACGTAGAAAGAAAATAGCGGAAGCTGCTGAAATTAAACTGTGCAGAAAAACATTCCCCATTATTTTCTTTGACCACATTGTTTTGCTTTTTAATAGACATTTGGAAATGTTCTGTTTCTAGAGTGAACATTCATATGAATCTGCTGCCGGAAGCAAATGTCACAGAAAATCTACCACAGATTAGAGAAGTCAGGAAAAGGGAAATCAGTCAAGTCAATATTGATAGGGACAAATCTCTGTTTAGCTTAGTTTTATGTCCCACAAAGAAGGGGAGGGGAGGAGGGAGTGCCAGGGAACCTTTCTGCATGCAGTGTTTGCTTTTATTGGTAAGGATTTCTAGAACTTAAGTTCCCATCCTGATTCCTGAAAGGGGGAGAAGTTAGAAAAAAAGAAAGTGGTCCATAAACTTGTCACAAACACTCTGAAAGGCAACCACCCACTGGAGTCATGTGTTGTGAATGTTTGGACAGATTAAGCAATTTCAGCTGCCTAATTGTCCTGCAAAGACCCTTTTACTGTCGTTGTGGGTTTAGGGAGAGGAGTACCAGGAGGAACCTCACACACCAGAGCAGAGAGGGCTTTAATGCCACAGGGCTACTCCTGATTTGCATCCTGGGATGAGATGGGAGCTGGGCCTTACATTGAAGCCTACAATATCAGTAATAAATGTATCATGTGTGTGTGTGTGCTCTGCTTTTCACACTCCCTCCGTAATCTGATTCAAGCACATGTGCACTCTATTCAACAGAGACCTATTTTTTTCCCTTGTATAGTTCAGGCCTGAGGTCACCTACAGTATGAGGCAATGCCAGTACAATATTTTTTTGTATCAGACTTGCCAAAACACCACAACTCTCCAATGTGTTTAAAAAGAAAAAGAAAAAAGAATAAAAAAAGAAAGAAACCACAAAGAATTTTTATTTTCTACAACCCCAATCAGGAGGCAGAAGAAGCTGCCAAATTATATGATAGAAACTCCTACGCACAGAACCCAGTAGAGTTGTAAACTGAACTTCTGTAGCTTTTCAATTGTAAATCCAGATGCTTTTATCCACAATTCTTTTCAATGACCTTTCACTTGAAAGTCAATTTGTCAGTCTACTTACAGTGTCTGAAGAAATCATCAAAGCCACAACACCGAGTCATTCTGAAGATGATGTTCCCTGCACAACTGCAAAGTTGCTACACTTGTTTCCTGGCCTGGGGTGCTCACGTCTTGCTCCTGCCTGTAGGATTTGAACATGCTCCTCACTGCAACCAACAGCAGCGTCACAAACGCTTACCCCTCATCATCTAAAGACAGTAAGAGGAAGTGAAGGAAAACGAGTCAGAAGCACAAAATCAAAGCCATTTCTAGTCATTACCCCTGACTCCATCGAGGGAACCCCCTTAGTTAAATCTGGTCTTTCATGCAGTTAAACTTGGGTTACTCTGAATACAAACACAACTTGGATGCAATGGAAATCATTAAATAACTTTAATATATCTGCAATGCAGATGAACTTGGCCTCTGGCTGCTGGAATGGGTGCACAGCATAAATCTGGGCTTGGATCCCTCAGCTGAGCACTGACGCTGAATTCCCCACCCAGGTGGAGAGAGCAGCACAAGGGATACTGATGTCAGCACCCAGTCCCAGTCACTGCAGCACTCCCTGGCAGAGAAACCACAGAAACATCCATTTGGAAGAAGAATTCAAGAGCTCAGATACGTTTCCTCCTTCCTCTCTTGGGCTTGAAAAACAGTTTTCAGAATTTCCAAAGTTCAGGCTCAGCTGTGTTTCTGGGGTTTTCTAAGTCTGGATGAGCCAGAAATATGTGAAAGCAATATTTGGTGAGGGTTGGGTACTCTTATTTTGCTTTTGTGGTCTATACATGACCTTCCACACTGTGAGGATATAAAAAAGAACAAGGAAAGTTGTTTGCTGTGGGAGAGTATTTTAATGTGTGGTTTCTAACATGGAGGAAGTTTACATGTAGGTTTTGAGAAAAAGCTTCTGGCTGGTTCTAATTATCACCTAACAGTTGATTCCATCAATTCTAAGGGTGGCTACACTCCCAAGTGTTGATTAATTTTACTGTTATTAACTCCTGTTTATTTTAAGTGCTGACAATGTAATCGGTCTGATGAAGAAAACAGAACTAAAACTCCTGCGCTGCTGAGGTCACAGGCTACATGATAGGAATCAGCAAACAGATGATCTGAGTGGGTTTGAAGAAAGTGCTGATATTTTCAGAAGATATTTCCCTCTTCCCCTTTCAGCTAGCAATGGTGGGGGAAAGCGCACATAACTGGTGGGAGCTCCTGTCCATGAGTCATGAGGAGAGAGGACTCAGAGGCACAGAGAAAGGACCAGAAGACATAAAGAGCAAGCAAAGCTGGCAGGCAGTCTCCAAATGAGGAAGACTAGGAGAAAAATAGTGAAAAAATCATAGAGTATCAGCTGATAAAGAGCTGGCCGGGGTGAGGGCCACCTGAGCCAAACATTTCTAGCAGGGAGGAGAGCGCCAGCTGATATTTGGGAAACAAAATCTCCGTCTTTGGACTAATTCTCCTGTCATTAATGAAAATATTTAAAACTGGATGGGAAAAAAGCCAGCAAAGAAGACAGTTATTCCCAGAGATGAGAACATCAGTCAGGATAGAGCTGGACTTGCCCTCAGCTAACATGCAAACCTTATATAGAATAGACTGAAAAATGTCTCAAGTTTGGAAAAGAAAAAGAAAGTAGGTGAGTTTGGAAGTAGAAATACAGGAGTATCATGAAGAAATCTGTTCTTCTCTTACTGGCTCAGTCAAAAACAAGCAGTGTTGGAAAGCTCACGAGAGAGTCTGTGTTTGTGTGATTCCAGTCTGACTTCTACATGAAAAAGGGGTCAAAAGTTTATCCGAAGTTTAACCAGTATCTGAACTTTCCAGAGTTGAGCTGAACTGAACCTCTAACCCAAATCACTCCTCCAAATGTGATGTTATTTAGACCTCCTTTTTCAGTTAATGCACTTCATGCTCAGTTGTTAGACTGCCTTCACCCTGTCTGCTCTTGCGTACTAACACACATCTTTGGAGTTAATGCTCCTACTGTGGGGATGCAGAAACTGAGGCCAAAGTCATTGTGAAAGGCATTAAAACACACTCTCCTCCCACGTGCTTTCCTTGCACTCTTTCCACTCAGTGCTTTGGCGTGCACGTGAAACTATTTTGTCTGTCCTTTGCAGTCAGGTATGTGGTTCAGCAGGGTGGATGTGGGCTGGACAGCTGCACTCACCCAGGCTGCTGTGGCTGCTTCTTTCCCCGCCAGAGCTTTGATCTCAGTGCTATGTGGTAATTTCTTGCTTTGCTGGTGGGTCTTACCCAGTGCCTTTGCCTTGTAACTGTGCGGCCTTGGGGGCAGAAGTAGGGTGGGCTCTGTGTGTGTCCCTTCTAGGGAAGTCCAGCATGAGAAAGCCGTGGCTGGACAAGCACACAGTGCCTAGGGAACAGAGGAGGAAGTGTGGGGTCTAAGGGGCAGATTGAGATGGGGAGATGACTACTTTTACCCCAGTGTGGCTCCACTGGCATCCACAGGTTCTGCCTAGGGCTTCTCTGTATCACCTGTACATCAGCAATGTAAGAGCAGTAAATCCATCTCTTGCATGTCTCAGTGCAAGATGCAGTTTGACGAAGCAGAACTGTGTTTCAAACCAGCAAGGACTGCCCAAGAAGCAAAATAAGTCATTTCTGTGAAACAGTCCTCACATAGCTTAGCAGTTATGTCTGCTGAGGTACTGCTTCTTCACAGCCATGAACCATAATCTGCAGCAAAAGTCTGCTGGGTTCCACATAGCCGTGAGATTAAAAGCAAATCCTCAGAATTATTTAAAATGGGAGGGACCAAAACCTGAAAAGTGAACTCCAAAGCTGTATACATTTAGGATACCAAATTTATATCAGAATTTAATCCTTAGACTTAATCTGTAGATTGACAAATGTATTAAAAACAGGGAGGCTCTGAAGTTTATTTCAACAGATACTGGGAAGGTACCCCCAAAAAAATTGCTCATATTCCCCCAGGCAATAGTATTTTTCTAGCTGAATTTTCTGTTTCAATATCAAGAAGAGATGCAACTTTTAAAAAGATACCACTTCTCTTCTGTCAAATACTGCACATTCCAGAGTGCTTGCTCATGCTACATCCTTCCCTATGGAGCTGCTGCCTAACTTTCCCAAAGCCGATATTAATATCACAGACCATTATAATACAGTTATTTTCATGGAAGCCTGGGAGGAAGTCACGTGGCATTAATTGGTCCCTGGTGCCCATAAGGTCTCCATTTAGTTTGTTGTTTTTACTTGCATAAGCAGCAATGAAGTGAAAAGCTGAGGAAGTAGCAGTGATTGTCTTAAATGAGTAATTTTTTAGTACCTGATTAACTAATGAATCATTGTTCTTCTTAATTGGGTGAATTTATTTATTAGGCAGTTCGGGGACACACACATACACATTCTCTGCCAGCACAACTGTGTTTTCACACCTTCTCTGCCCCTGCAAGGGCTCGGCTTCCTTGGGTACCAGTGACAATGTCCTCTGTCTGATGTCCTTAGGCCAGGTATTATCCCAGCTCCCTGTCAGGGAGGAGCATAGTGTGGTGGCTGTACAGGCATCTTCCTCTGTCTGTATGCTTTGCTGAGAAAATGAAAACGGTATTAAAACACACACACACACACGCACACACACAAAAAAGAACACCAGGAGGAGTCTTTCTTGCCAAATACTTCTGCTCCTGTCACCTGCCAGTTCAAAGCAAGTACCACTCTTCCCCTGGTGCTGCTGCCTATTAACCATCTGCACCCAGTTTTGAGACAGCCAGAGCCCAGAGTGTCAAACTGGTCTGGCTAAAAGCTTGGCAGTGCATGTGGCTGTGTGTGCGCCAGGAAACAGGACGCCCTGTGTCTGTGAGCAGCACCAGCTCAGCAGAGATGTGGGGAAGGGCACAGTTCTGCAGGCAAAGGGCACTGCTGAGAGCCCAAAGAGCTGAAGTCTCATTGGTGACATGTAGCTTTTACAACAATTAGTGAAATCCCTTAGCACAGATTTCCAATTATTTGTAGAAGGGGTTAAACCTAAAAGTCGTTCATGTCAAACATTTTTTCAGTAGAAGATTGTATGTGAACCATTTTTTTGTCACAATTCATACTTTCTGCTAATTTTTTAAAACTTTTCCTAAAAAATGATACTGCGGCAACTCACAGGAACAGTAATTTGTCTGCCTCAATCTTCTCAAGGATTTAGAAGTCCCAGCTAAACATTACCTCCAATATCTTCCCCAGGGAGGACTGCCACAATGCACCATGACATCCTTCCTTCAAGACAGGGAATGCTTGCAGGTTAGGAGGAATGCACAATATCAGTCAGTTGGGAATGTGCCCATGCATTCACATGAATGGATACCTGAGGCAAGTAATCCCCACAAAATGTCATAGTAGCATTTCCTCTTCGAAACCTTCTTCTTTCCAATACCCCCCAGCCCTGAAGTTTTCACAATTGGAGGTGTTTTGGATGAAAACCCAGGTTTTCAAACATCTATGAGAAATAAAATATTTTGCCACATTTTTTTAAATGGAAAAATAGTATTTGTATATTTTTGTGCCTACATTTCTCAGTCTGCAATCACTGTGAAAAAAACCTCAGGTGGAGAGAGTAAAAGATTGCATCCCTCTAATCCATTGGATTCTAAAACTGCCCTGATGTTTTTAAACGGACACTGACATACTCAGTGCTGGACATTTTAGCAACAGCACCCAACTTTTGCCGCGTTCACTTCAGCTGCTTCCAAAGCTTTCCTGTGGCCAAAATCCTCGGCTTCTCTTCTGCCCACGAGAAAAGGACTCCAGTCTCGTCCTCAAAAAATTTTGCATAGTACAGTCATGCCTAGTCAACAGAGAAATCTTAGGAGTATCAAGAACCAGCTATTAGTGCTGAAGGAAATGTTTTCAGCAGGCTGACACTTCACCAAGCAATGCTAATGAACAGTACCAGGGCTTCTGAAAAGCCACAGATTATCCATCTGCCTCAGGTCTCCCAGCCTTCTTCCAAGGTCCTGCCCCTTAGATTGGAAAATACCTTCAGGATCACTGAACTCAGCCATTAGCCCAGCACTATCAAGGTCACCACCACTAAACCATGTCTGTAAGCACCACATCTACACATCCTTTAAATAATTCCAGGGATGTTGAATCCACCACTTCCCTGGGCAGCCTGTTCCAATGCTTCACAACCCTTTTGGTGAAGAATTTTACTAATATCCAATTAAACTTCCCTTAGTGTAATTCGAGGCCATTTCCTCCTGTCCTCCGTTGGGTGACCAAGGAACCCATTAGAAGCAAAAAGTCCTTACAAAAGAAAAGGCTGGGTTTTTTATCTGAAATCAACCATTTCAGTGCAATTCCATTCCACAAAGATCTGAAAGGCTTTTTTGTTTTTATTCCAAAGCCAAATGAAAACAATTTTTGAACTTCAACAGTTGTTACCAAATGGAATTGTCATCTTGTGGACAGCACCACTGAGCATATGGTGTTACTGTCAAATAAATCTCGTTTGATATCAAAATGAATAACATTGCACTGATTGCATTCTGCAGTATATTTTTAACTCACTCAAGCCCTATCTTTTCTCATCTAAATAGGCCTTTCAGAGAATCTCAGAGATTTCCTGCAGAATTGAGTCTATTTTGCTGTGCCATGTATTTTGCTATGCAAGCTATCAATTTTGTTACAGCATTTGCATTGCTTTGCAAGGACAACCACAACAGGAAACAGTTTGTTTTCTTCCTCTTCCTGGGAGCATTGGACATCTTACAAGAAAGTTTGTTCACCAAACTTCCACAATATATAGTTCAGTTTTCCTGTTCTGACTAATTTGGATTACATATGGACAAATACTCTTATTTCTTTTCTAAGGTGCTTAGTCACACAAAAGCAACCCTGCATTGTTAGTGTGCATTTAAATATTTGCTAATGAAAGACCCCTAGATATACAACCATGGTTGGCTAACTGTGGAAAATTGTGCCTTCACTCCTGCAAATTTCTTAGCAATGTGAAACTCCTTGTAGGTGTCAAATCGAAGGTGAAAAATGTATTTTAATATATCTGAAAATATGACATGACATGACTGTGAGGTGCGCCAGTGTAACAACATCCATTATGCCCAAGGGGAGCTGAGATTCAGGGATGTGAAAACTCATATCCTTGAGTATTTTGGTGCCTTATTTTCAAGCCCTGTTTGCAGAGTTGAACAAATATAGGTCCTGAAAGTTGCTCAGAAAATCAGGAGCTAAATAAAGAAGTGACCTGAGGTTTCTCAGCACCCAGCTCAGGTGAGGCAAACACCTGCATCTGCTATACCTTCCTCATAAAGGTCCTAAGAATGTCCAGCTGTCCAGGAAGCTCTGAGGCTAAAGCACTGCACTTCCCCCTGTGTTTCTTTACTTTTAAGAGGTATAGAATACTTGTTCTGCAGTTTGCTTGCATTCAGTTTTATTTTCAAACTTTTTTGTTCTTTCTGAAACAGGAACTGCTCGCATACAGATGGAGCTGAACAAGTAATTTCAGCTTCATTTGTCTCAATTTCTCTTTCTGTACAGTGAGAATGATTAATTTTCTATAAAAGTACGGATTACCTATGGACACAAAGAGTGGTTCAGTCAATTTTTTCCTGACACATCGCACTGCAGATCACATATTGTTTCTCTGTACCTATGTTTGTGTCAAAAGATACAGGACAATTTGTACTCACAATCTTCACATCATGATGTAAAGGACTGCATCTTTATCTGGTATTAACAGGCATAGCTCCATCCACAAAGCTCTAACAACCAGGAGACCTCTGACTGTAGGAAGCAGGAAAGGCAGGCACAGCACTTCCCAGGGTTTTCTGCTGACTTGAGCTCCTTTTCTCCAACATTTAACAGGAGGCCCAAGCTAAATAGGACACCAGAGGGCAAAGGGCAAAGAAATGATGCTAACTCACAAACAACTTCATAAAGCTATTCTGGTAGGCCCTTTAAAAAGTTTTAACTGTCTGCCAAATGGATGAGGTCACTACAAGCAGTCAGCAAGTCCTGCTATGCAAGAAAAGGATCTGTTCACATTTTGGTTAAATCAGTAGAGGAGTAAGTTCAATAGAGGGGCTCACAGTGTCACAGGGCCACTGCATACCTATTTCCTCATCAGGCACTCATCACAAGTGGACTAATTTGGACTTCAGTCTTAACTTAATGGTGCTCATAGGTTAAAAAAAAACATGTGATCTAAAAATTGTTCCCGTAAGATGCTGGTTCCCAGTTCAGCAAAGCACTTCAGGATGTGAAAATATTATAAGTTTAGTTCATTGTTACCTGCTGCTTCATACAGAAAGGAGCTGCTTTGCACACAGGGAAAGGCCCTTTTGTACTACTGTGGGTCAGGGTGAGCTCAGTGTTTTCTTTTCTTCGCATAAGCTATCTCATGAAGTAAATAAAAAGGATTGCTGAAGAGCTCCACCTGCTCTTCTCTTTTCAATGGGGAAGAAAAAATTGTTCTTCTCCCCACAGCTTTTTGAATCTCATAAATACATTATTTGCATACCAGATGAGTGGTGCTCAGTTCCAGATTGTATTTTGTTCAAGTATATCTTACATTTCCATTTTTGTACTTTGTCGTAATTTCCCCATTCCACATTTATCAAACAAAGCTTAACCAACAGCTTGGTTTTTGTTTGTTTGGTGTGGGGTGGGTTGATTTTGGTTTTTTTTGACAACCACAAAGATTATTTGTTTATTTATTTGGCAATGGGTAAGATTTTTGCTTATGTAATTTTCATTGTTCTCTTTTCCAGTTCTCTTTCACTCTTGCTAAATGCATCAGTCCATTAAGCAATAAGCCTGCTACCTCTACATGCCCCCACCCACAAAGATCACTCCATCTGTCACAAAGATTCAACAGTGAAACAGTTATAATTTTATAGTGTTACTTTTTTGCAGGAATAATAAGGATAGTTTTATGGGTTTGTTTGCAAATTATCATCTGTAATTTTCCCTTTGTCCTCTGCTCTCTCTGTCTGAGACCCTTTGCCAAGAGCAGAAGCAAATGAGTGCAACTGAATCCAAAACCATGGGAAATGCTGTGCCTGATCTTGTTTTGCTTAGCTGCTGGAAGAAAAGGGAGCAGCTTCAGTGGTGGTGCTAAGCTTGTGAATTCCAGGTGAGGATTAAGGATTTCAACCAGACGATATAATTAGTGTACATGTGCTCTGATGCAAACAGAGAAAACCAGACTAACCAAGCTCCTCAAAAACACAGACCCAGTTAAACAGGGTTGAGCTGAGATTTGAATGCTCAAGTTTTGTTGTGGCAAACCCACTTAGTTGAGAACGTGGCTTGGAGAGGTCCAGAATTGATGGAGTCAAGTCCAAGGAGTCTTTGCCAGGGCAAATTTTTTTAATCCTACAAGGATCAGCTCACTAGCTTTTCCTCTATGAGAAAGCTAGCACAGAATTTTGTCTCTTTTAAACCTCCTGCCCTCTCCAGTCTGATTGAGTTGAACTGCCCGATTCAAAAGTAATTGATGGGAAGGACAAGCAAATACTCACTCTTGCACTGACACCCACAAACACACACAGAGAACACAATCGCATAAACTCCATTTCCTTAAGAAGTAAGACTAAAACTGAAGTGTTTACATGAAGGCTTTCAGCCAGATCCCTGTCTTCTGTAAATCAGTGTGGAGGGCAGTGCAGCAGCACCAATTTGCACCAATTTGGGTAACCTAACTCCATTCTTGACTAGTCCATTGTACATCCAGTCTTCGCAAAATGAAAATGTCAGGATTTTGAGACCAGGATCAAGGATGTGATGGAAAGAAGGTTTTCTAGGGAGTTGAAAGCCCGCAAGGGGTAGGGCATGAAGGCTAAATAATATTATTTTAAAGTAATGGCTACAACATTTTCAGGAAGCTTGCTTTCCCTGGATACATCCCATTTTAAGGCATCACTGTTCAGTCTCATAAAGAACACTTTTGCTGTCAAAATAACCTCCAGTTCTTTTTGCTGTTTCAATTACTGCATTGATCAATTTGAAATGTCTTCTTGACATGACTGAGAGTGTAAATTATTTGAAATGTGATACAGCATTGCAAGATGGTTTGAACCACTCTTTACGTCCTTGTTCCTTTCTTCAGAAGGAATTTTGCTGAGCCAAAAAAGAAAATGAAACCTGATTTAGGGAAGCACCTACAATATGACCTGCCTTGATTCAGTGTCCTAAATAAAACTATTATGTTGTGTTTAATTTAATAACAAAAAAAACCAAAGAAAAATAGAAAATAAAGCACCAAGTAAGTTCCTCTGACCACGGTTTATTAGGCTGCCTTTGTCCCCAAGTGATCTATCTTTGAGACCTTTGCTGCTGATTTTCTATCTATATAATTGTGTTTCTGTTTTGGAGCAAACCATTGTCAGGCAGGAGCCTGAGACAGCGGTACAAGTTACACTTCTTTCTATATTTCATGTGCTTTCATGTAACTGGAACCTTCAGTTGGGGTCTTTGTAAAGAGACAAAGAATGAGGCCTGAAGTGAATTAGGATTCATGCCCTTTATGGCATAAAAACCAGCTCTTTAGAAAATACTGTCATCTAAAATGACAAGTAAATGTGTTTGTAACATGTTCACTGTAGCAAAAGTCAGTAATCTGGATACTGTGCAGGTTGTCTGAGCATTTATTAATTGTCTTTCCTGTGCAATGACTGAGCACAGGAACAGGTTGCCCAGAGAGGTTGTGGAGTCTCCTTCACTGTGGATATTCCAGAACCATCTGGACACAATCCTGTGCCATGTGCTGTGAGATGACCCTGCTTGAGCAGGGAGGCGGGACCAATGACCCACTGTAGTCCCTCCCAACCCGACCCATGTTGTGATTCTGGAATTCTCTCTTCTACATAGGTCAAATATATCTCCTGTAATGCCAAAAAACCCCACAATTCATAAGTCAAAGCGTGGCATGTATGAAAATAACAACCCTCTTTTGCTCGAATTTTTAATTGACCAACAAGCTACAGGCTTTTCTCAGTTTGTTCCTTCTTTCTTCATGGTTGCAAGAACCACAGTTAGAGAAATTAAGATCGTACCTACCTGGTCAGATTTTGGTCCAAAAATTTCTACTTCCATGTATGTGAATCTGGAACCACTTGGTCATTGGTTATGACAAAGCATGAACTTGTCTTATTCCTTGGCTCAAGCCCAGATCAAATTCAAAGTATTTCATGTGCAGTCCCTGCACTCTGTTGTTTTTTCTGCTGACTGGGTGTGTGAGCAGAATCTGTCTTACCAAGAATTGCTGGGAATATCTTCTTTTGAGAAGACATTTCATACCCTATAAAACAGTTTTTCTTCAGGAAAACTTAGAAAATACAGCTGACATCACCTCAAAATCCAGGATCAATGTACCCTTAGGCTCTTGTAGACATTTGGGCACATCTTCAAAACTTGGCCACTCGCTCATCAGCTTGATAACAGTAAGTTCATGCTGAAAGTGCCTCTGAGAAACTTTATGAAGTGGCTACCAGGCATAATTTCAACTGTTCCTCCTCCTGCCAACAATGCCACCACCCTGATCCAGCACAAAACAGCCCTGTGTTGTTCAACTCTCTCTTCACTGCTGCTTCCTCAAGAATCCAAGTACCCTTTTCAGCATTTCTCACAAGGACATCTTGTTACCCACAGCAGTTCGAATATATGGAAGTACAGTCGATGCTGAAGAACTCCTTGTGCAGACTGTCTCCTACCTCTCAGAACATTTCCAAAATATCTGTCCCAGTTGTTAAAGAAAATGAGGCTGTGTGGATAGGAAAATTGTCTGAAAAGATGCAATGTTTGGCTTCTTTCCTCAGAACCAGAATGTACTATGTGTTCCTTGGATAATGGACAATGTGTTGGGTAGTTCCAGATAAGGTATCCAATAACTCTATTTTGTGTCCCCACTTTTTTTGCCCTTGTTCCAGAGAAAATTGGACAAGTGCCTGAGAAATAATTTTATTGTGTGGAGAGTTACTATGAAAATGTACTCTGCTATTTTTCATTGACCTCCAAAATGAACTCCCTAATTAAGTGCAAATGGGAAACTGACTTGGAGCAGGTTGTCTCTAATCTTGGACAAGACAGACACAGTAAAGTTTATGAACTTGATAGACTGAAGCTGCCAAAAGTCAATTTTGCTTTTCTTCCATTCACTGCACATAGAATATCTATAACATGTTGCTGAAAAATATATAAAAAAGGGATTCCTTAGACATCTGTTTGCACTGAAAGTATAAAAAAAAGGAAAGGCAGGATGATATTCCAGATGATAAACATTTGTGCAAATTAATCTTTAATGCAGTAGCTTTTATCTTTTTTTAAAGAATCTTTTCTTCTTACTGAGTTGCACCATAAATGTAAGAAATTGCACTCATATAAAAAAAAAGTTCTTATGTGCTGTGAAACTTATTTCTTCTGAACTCATGTATAGGGGAACAGTTAACAGAGGAAGACTAAAATAGATTGCAATATGCAAATTTCAGCTCTTGATGGAAGTGAACCTAAGTCTTATGGTGAAGTTATAGGAAAACATGAATATGTTACAAATTATACGTGTATGTATGCAGGTAGAGCTACCAGAGATTTGCCACTTCAAAGATTATTAACAAAATTTTATGGCACTGGCTCACACAGATATTCCAGACCAAGAGGGAAGGGATGTAAGAATAAAGAACCCACCACATGGGTTCACTCCTTCTACACAGTCTGAACAATGCCAGTCCTGCACTGGAGAACCATGTGAAGTCCAAGGCTGGAAGTCCAACTCGAGAATGCCCTAAGAAGTAGGGTAGGTGGCCCTACAGGGTGCTGTGGCTCCAGGATGCCCCTGTGGGTGCTCTACACCCATGCAAGGCACCAGTGCAGTGCCCAGGGGCTGCAGCCAGTTCAGCTGAGCCTCAGTCGCTGTCCTGTTTGCCCTGCCTTACTTGTGCTGCTCTTCTGTTTATAAATTGACCACAGTCCTGTGCCTTACCCTCATTTTATGGCCTTGATCTCAAGTTTAGATCCACTCTTGTCATCTCCACATCATTCTTTCAGCTCGTGCTTCACAAGGGAGAGGGCACTGCCGAGGCAGATCCGACATCAGGCCAGGGGACTACAGAGGGTTTCTCTTACTACTGAACTGTAGGGCATTAAGAGTCATGGAAAGCAAGAGGAATCCAAATACAACTGTGAAAGCTAAGATAACTGAAATATGGGCCAGAGAATGAATTTAGCCTCTGTCTAAAAATTTTCAGGTTTTTTTTCCAGACCTCTGGCTACAGCTATGTGACTGTGTTTCTGGCAAAAAAACCAGAAGTAGCTCTGCTGATATCAGTGTGAATCTGACGGGAGATCAGGCTCAGACTCAAGAGATTTATTCATCTGTTTTATCCAAAAATATGTAGTCAACATAATCTGAAATGTACTTTTTACCTATTCACATACATTAAAATGCTGTTAAGTAAGAGAGATATGAAGTCTTTTCACCAACCCTCATAGCACATCTGCTGGAAAGATCACCTTTCATCAGAAAGGAACGTTTTCTTTATGAGTGACAAAACTCCTCTGAAATTCTTATTTCCCAGGGAGGTATTTTTCCCTAGGAAAAAAAAAAATTACTTTTCCCCCCTAGGTCTTTCTTAATAAGACTTTAATTTGGCTCCTTGACTTTACCCTTCATTAGTGACTAGCATATTACTGACAGGCTTCTCGGTAGTAAAAATAAAGGGTCACTTTCCTTTTTTGAATTTGCAAGCAGAGACAAACTAGAAAGTGGAGTTACAAATGCATGAGGAAATTGATGGTTCTCTCACTGCAACAGACCTTTGTGGTAAATGACAAATTCACACCAATGCAAGTGATATGAAAAGGAGTATCTGCAGTGCTTTAGGGTGAAGAAATGGGGCAAGAAATATCAAGTGGCATGAGAAGGCTCATTAAGGCAGATGCTGGGGTAGGAATTTACTCACACTTCTGCACTGCAGTGGATATAAATATTTATGGCATCTTGCTTTGCATTCAAGTGTTAGGAAATACCAAACGTGAGTGCATATTGCATGGAGCAAAACTAAGAACTGATTTCAGAGTTTTCTGAATACAAGGAGAGCAGGGCTTCTTCTCCAACACAGGTTTACTCTCTGCCATTTTCCAAAAGTCTAATTTTCCACTTTAAGCACTCTCTCTTACAAAATGCTGAATAGCCTCAATTCTCCTGGTGCCTAGAACCTCCAGCCACACTGCCCTAAACCATGGTAACATGATGTGTATAACTTAAGTGACACCTCACAAAAACACAGATGGAACTTACACTGAAGGTTAGCAGTGGTCACACACGGGCAGGAATGAGAAGAGACCGCTGTAGAAGCTGCATATAGAAAGCACATCTAAACTTTACTCTGCTACAAAACTGCTCCCTAAAACTACTTCCAATAACAAATGCTATCATTTGGTCTAGCAGATCAAAACATGACATGCAAGTCCATCTGTGCCATTCAAAGCCCTCATGCTACCAAAGTTCTTAAATCTACTTTAATTTGGTTTATGTGTAGTTATTAGTACCTACAGAAGGTTTACACCACTTAAATCTCTCTCAGTACATTTCCCCTGTAAGTCTACTTTGGCTTTATTTGTCCTGACTTTGTCTTGATTTTGGCTCTATTGTGATCTTTCCTTCCAAATTTAATATAAAGAAGTTCCTCACATTTATGGAACAAACACCTGCTGAAGTCCCTTGGGCATTTTGAGTCTGAGAAGAACAATAAAAAAGGCTTATCTTGAATGTGAAATTTGGTAAACTGATTTCTTGTAAGAGGCAGGAGTGCATCATGATTCTGAATAGGGGTTTTCCCCAGAGTGAGCCCTGAATGTGAGGTGTCACGAGAGCGTGAGAACACTTACCTAATAAACAGAGATCCCTGTGACAGTCTTTCCACTGATTTTTTCACCTCATAAATATGTCACTTAAGCTCCATACCATTTTTAATTTTTCTGCCAACTCTGATGAAATGGAACTATCCTGGTAGTATTTAAAGACTGAGCTAGTCTTCCATTTATGCTTTTGTCTGAGATAAAAAATACTAACAGAAAAATCATCAGCTGCCATTTTAGGCTCAGATATATTGGGCCATCATATCCCATCTTCATTTTTTCCTGAAGAGACTGGTCAAGGGCTGCCATGTGCCAGAGAGAGCTCAATCAGAGTTTGTCTCCAGGCTTTCAGAGCTGCAAAAGCTTTGGAGAAACAGCAGTGTGGAATGAAAAGACTGGAAACCTATTTCAGACTCTGTTGCAGATTTCCTGTGTTGGTTTGTAGGCAAGCTTTTGGGTCCATGCTTTCAAAAGTCATCAATTAGGTATTTAACAAATTGATTCTGAAAGAGTGATTGTTCGTACGACATCCAGCTGCTAATGTTGCGTGCACTCATATCATGTCTCCTATGGAATTCTGCAGCATGCCCTATAAATACTGACTTTCAATACCAAATTAATATATTTTTAATATTTTAAAATAAAGATTATCTTTTCTTCAATTCATAACAAATGTAAAGTTGATGCTGAACATCCATGCATTATTCAAATGAGGACAGTGATTACTGGAAGACTTCCAAAATAGGAAGGGCTGAAAAGGTTGGAACTGTTCAGTTTAGAGGAGAAAGACAAATATAAGAAACACAAAGAAGAAATAATAATTAAAAAAACTAATAGAAGGAATAAAGAATATTGGTGCTTTGCATTTCTTTATTCTTCAAAAGGGCCAATTTATCATCTTCTAGCAATTGGCTAGATTGACTACTGGATTAAATTAACTTCTTGAATCCCACTGGGCAATTCCTAGAGCAGACACAGAAATGAGATGTGTAATGCAGGCCAAACTCAGGTCCCACAAATGTGTTCTCAGTCATTACTCATTTAAAGGGAGTGCAATGCTCTCTTAAAGATTTGTAAAGTGCTTGAGATTCTCTTTGGAGGGTGTGAAAAATTATAAGTATGTGTGAGAGCATGTGTCTCTGCACATGCTTCTTTTAGAAGGTTTTAATTTATGCACAGAGACTTTTAACACAAATAAACACAACCATATATAGTTTCATGTCCTCCTGAATTAACCCATCTGGCCAGATTTCAGTGTCATGGACCGGAATCATTCAGATAACAAAAGAGGAAAATAGAAGCATTAGTAAAGCAAAATGGAAAGTACAAGTTAACCTGGGGAAGCCGAAGGTGTCTGGAGCTAGTTAATAGAAAATACATTTTAAGTGGCAGATTTTTGTCCCAGTATTTACCTAGCAGAACTCCTGGCATGGTTCCATTGGAGCAGTATCTGTGGGCTTGGCACCAGGTGATGTGGGAGCTTGCACACAAGAACAAATAGTCCCCTGGACAGCTATCTTCTCTTTGCTTTGCCTTGGTTTCAGGGCTATCACCACAGCAGCAGTTATGATTATGTGTCATGTTGAATAACAGCTTGATCATGTCACATTTCTGTCATGCCTTGACACTGGCTTCGAAAGTAGTGATCTCGTTCTATGCTAAATTGAAGTTATAAAACCAGGTCCTTCCCATGTGAATAAGTATGATAAATAGAGGATATTGATTTTTTTAAAAAACAGGGGAAGGTAAATTTCCTTAAATATTGCTAGCATGGGAGTTTAGCCCTATGGTTAAAGACCACTTGACAAAGCTGTTTCTATGCTTAAAACAAGCTTTTAGCAAATGAGGCAATATTTCATCAGGGTTTATTTATCATCATATTCAGTATGATTGAGTTTAGTAAAGGAGATAAATACAGACTCTTAATTGTTCAAATATCAATCAGCTGGTACACAGGCAGCCTTTTCATTGCTGTTTAAATAGCAAAATTGTGACTCCTTTTACTCACAGAAAATCAGAGCTGCTCACAGAAATGTCTGTGGTCACTAAAGCCATCTTACTCACTGCTTGCCAAGGGAACTCATCCCAACCCCCAGGAGTTTTCAGTGCCTGTGCTGTTGTAGTCAGCAAGCTGTAGAAATTATCAAAAGGAAGATGTGTGAGTAGAAATTGAGAATGGACTTAAAACTCCCCAAAAAGCGACTGCTGAAGATCAGATCTGCCATGATGCTTGCAGATGTGAAAGCTGTCTCACCCTATTTTTCACCCAAAGTCTTTTTCTTACATGAAATAAATGCATCTTTTCAAGTAATACAAAGCTGCAAAGTGAGGGCTGTACCTTACTCGGAAACTCATATAATTTCTTCTGTGTCCTTCCCCTTACCCAGATTTAATAAAGTCTCTGCCTCCTGAGCACAGTGAAACTCAACTTTGGTGATCACAGTTTTAATGCCTCCATCTTCATCCCCCTTGGTTAGGTTCCTGCTAACTTCAGCAGCACAGAACCAGGGTTTCAGGGATGTCTTCTTTAAAGCCATTTTTGATATGTGCTCATCTGTTAACCTCTTCTTTCTCCTCCTAGCAGCTATTACTGCAAGAGAGATTAAATGTAAGGACAAGATTTTTAAGAAAAGCATAGTATTCTCGGTTTCACTTGCTGGTACATAAAAACTTGAAAGTATTGGATTGATTTCCAGGTGCACAAACCATCTGCTGAGATCTGAGTGGACTTTATCAGGAAGATGGCTCAGCTCTCTGCTTGTGCCTGACTAGTCCAAAGGGCTTTTCTCTAGCCCAGATCAGGATCTGCAATCATTTATAGAACTGTTCAGGAAATTAAATTTCTTTTTCTCTGAAAAAATGCATACTTTTTTTATTTCAGCAAAATCATCAACAGTGAAAGACCAGAAAAAGCAGCCTACCAGGCCCTGCTGTTTCAATTAATGAAAACAAAACAAAAACCTCCAAAAAACCAAAACCATATTTAATTTGCTAGTAACCTCAAGTACTGGTCCCTAAGACTGGGTTTGTTTTTTTTAAAGCTCATTTTTGCTAAAAATTTTCAACCAGCTTTTAATGAACAGGGTCTTGGACCTGCTGTTGTTGAAGGCACCAGGAGATCTGGCACAGGATCAGTCCTTAAGTGATCAAAATGGGGATTTCCCCAGACGATGTTTTGTGGAGGAATAATCTACACAAAGTTACAGAAAAAAAAAATAAAATGGAGAGAACATTAAAAAACCATTGAATAGCAGGCAGCAGATTTTCTCAGCATAGACATCTGTAAATTAACAAAATTCCAGTTTAAACAAAGCTTGTCAGAAGGAGTCTCTCCTGTTACATACTCATTTTGTCTTCAAACAGTACAGATAAAGATGCAATACCTGTTCCTTTCCACAGCACCCAGGACAAACAGTGCTGACCTTCCCCAGCATATTCATGCATCAGTATTGACCTATTCCTCTGAAACCACTAATCCTTGACAACTTCTGAATGACATAGAATATTAAAAGAGATTTCCTCCTGAGCCCAGTAAAGAGCTTGAAATCCTTCCAACTCTGCCAGCCTGCTAATCCTTAAATTATATATGTTTTTTTAATCTGGTCTAAGTGGGTGTCTCTGCTTTTAGTCACTGACAGACATGCTTTCATTTTGGTCACTGTTATCCTGGAATTCCTTCAGCTGTACAGTGAATGGTAAGATACCTCTCTACGCTCATCATGCGGCTACCATAAAATAAAGCAGGCTGACTTCGATTTCTTTAAAATGGGTGCTTAGAAACAGTTCTGGGGCTGTGCAAAAAGACCTCCCAGAGGTTTAGGCTTCAAATAGCAACAATCCTTTGAGTCTTCCACAACATAACAGCCCTGGAGCTTTATTTAGGCTCAAATTTAGTGCCTGGACTTCACAAGAATAGTGATCTACCTGTGGCTTGCAGGACGAATACTGGGAGCCAGCAGGCATTCAGTCCATTGGAAAACTGAGCCAGTTATCTAAATCCAGCCTGCAGAAACCTAATCTTAGCCAGAAGTTTGCACTCTTCTTTTTCCCCTCAGAAGTTTTCCAGATTGCATGTATCGCATTTCATTAGGGACTCTTCTTATTTTTGAATAGTCTTATGCTTTTCTCTTTTTTTTTTTTTTTTTTTTTTTTTTTTTTTTTTTTTTTTTTTTTTTTTTGTTGTTTTTGTTTTTGGCCAGTTCTGTCAAGAGATTTCATAAGGTAACTTCATTAAACTTAAGGAAGTTACCACACTGACAGTTTGCAGTGTGTTGTGAAAGGTGTAGTGACTTGGAAAGTCTGACTCGTTGTCAAAATGAAATGTGCTAGTGCTGTGTGTAAAAACCCACTGGCCCCCCAGGGAAAACAATGAAAATATTCAGCAAAGATACAAGCCTGCCTTTGTATTGTGTGTTTTCTGTTTCTCCTCTTCTATCTTTTTGCTGTGGAGGCCCTCTGATAGAAAATTAAGGCTTTAGTTTTTTATTTGCTTGGTAAAGCATAGCACAGAACTTGTTTTAATAGCAAAACAGCCAAACATGGGAGCCTAACTTCTAAAAGTAGTTCAGCTTCTCTCCTTTGCAGGGAATCTGAGGTGCCTAAAGGAGTTGTGTTGCATGGCAGCCTTCTTTGCAGAGTCTGAATGCTGGTCCGTGCACTGACTCACACCAGGACCCTCATGTGCTCCTAGGGATTCCCAAAATATCTGGAGCTAAAGAACATCTGTGCTAGAGCAAGATCTCCCAGGATCCAGGTCTATGGAAATGTTCACTGTCAATATAGGTGTTGTAAGAGGTTTCTTACATCACCTGTGCAACCTACGGATGTTTATACTGGTTCCTACATCTGAGCACAGGAATGAAAATCACCTTTTCTAAGGCAGAGAAACTACCAAGGAAAAGAGGCAGTGGAATCATCTTGCCTTCCGTGGGTCCATCACCAGCACTATGGAACAGAAGCAGTTGCTGGTGAACTGTTAGCCCTTCCATGCTCCCAAAGCCAAGATAAAAACCATTTTCCCTTAAGGGCTTGCCTTTTTCTGTAGGTGATTCACTGAATTCAGGTAACACACAGGGCTTTGCATGAGACTGATCTCTACCTGAGTGTGCCATTATTTTCCCTAGCCCACATTAGAAAATACCTCCTTTTTTATGTCCAGTCTCAGCTGTTCTTGTGGCAGCTCTCCAGAGGTGGGGATGGTGCTGGTTGTACCCTGGATAGATCCTTGCATTTTAGCTCACACGTGCCTCTGATGGATGAACCACTATTAAACAATGAGTCCGTGCTGACTCTTGAAAGGAAGATTAACAGGTAAAAGTTCAAGATGACCGTGTCTGGCAACGCTTTCCCTGCCCTGCCATTACCAGACAAATAGCAGCACAAAATCTTCACTGATAAGGCGGTGTGTTTTATGAAGCAGGAAGCATAAATTACACAAACATAACAGTGAAATTACACAAACATAACAGTGGACCTTTAAAAGCCAGTATTGTGAAAGACATTTGCTGTCTTCAGAACACACTCTTCTTTGAGATTTTCCTTGTCTCTTCAATTGGTACTCATTGTTCTTAACTCAAAGTAGCAATACCAATGAAGTTGCATCAGATGAAATTAAAAACATCAGGGGGTCGAAATAAAATAAACCTGTCAGAAATGAATTTGTTCTTTTTTTTTCTTTTTCATTAAGAAGCCAGTTATCCTCTATTGATAAAACAAGAGGGGATATTGATAAAGCACCTGGGAGAAGACTATTTTTCTTTCTGTTGCACCCCAGCTGCAGCTCTGATTTTAAATGCAGCAGGTGCACAGGGTCTGCACGGTGTCCTTCCTTTACCCCAAGGGAAACCATAAAAGAAATTTAGGTGGGGGTGGATGATGTAGCTGTCTGTCAGTTGCTGCTAATCCGCTAGAGGCCATTGTGACACAGAGTAAAGGGTGCTCGGCAGAGCATTGCACTCCAGTGCTGCTCCAGCCGTCCTCTGCTCAGCTCACAGAGATGAGGCCAGAAGTTTATTCAGCAGCTATTCAAGGAGTGGAGAAGTGATTCCTCTGGATGCCGTGAAATTTCCCACGTACTGTGGAGGAAATTCTGCTGGGCAGGAGCATGGACTTGCGAATGTAGTTCATGTTCCAGCAACACACAATTGTGTGTTGTACACACAATTGTTGTGTGTACCTTATTGTGGCGTTTTGGACAGGACGTGCAGTACTGGACAATTATTTGGAATCTAGAAATCATCCTAACAGTTCCTTTTTTATTTACAGAGTTTTAGAATAGTTGTTGCCTAAGGATTGTTGAGGAAATACTGTGATGGCAGTTAGAAGTCAACTAGTTTGCACTTTCCTACTCAGCTGTGAAAATGGGTGAAGAAAAAGGTGATTTTTGAAGAAATATATTTCTGCTGGTATGGATGGTGAGCTGTCAGAAAATTTAAGTTTTCTAGTGAGGCAAAGAGAACCCTAGAAACTGGAGAAGGGGAGAAAAGGGGTCAAATCAGGTCAAATACAGCTGTCAGGAGCATAAGACTATAGTCAGAAAGGAAGAAAAAAGGATATCCAGAGGGGCAAGGCTTCTTGCCGTATGAGCCTGTACATCTGAGGGCAGACAAGTGATGATCTCTAACAACTCCTAGGTCAGCTGTCAGAAGAAAGACCTGATGTATTTTGTCATTTCCATTTATCCCTGCAGCTACCTGAAGATACAGCAACAGCATTTGATGAAATGTTTTAAGGGAGTCAACCAAGTCTGGTCCTCCACTGAAGAGAAGCAGTGCCAGATTTACTAATTATCCTTAGTGAGATGATTCTTCAACTCTTTTCTACTATGTACTACACACTGTAAAACTACAGATGAGACATTTTAATAAATAAATAAATATATGAAAATATTATTTCAGAAATCAGTACAGGAAAGTTTAACATCTCCATTTAAAAAATACTGGAAGGAGAGACAATGCAGTGTCATTGTGGCAAACAGATTGTTTCTTGTAGTAGCATTGTCATCATCTTTCTTGTGCTGGGATTTAGGGAACAGCAAACCTAATGAACCTTTCTCTCATCTTCCTGAGAGTGGCATAACTCAGGAACAATTCCACTGTAGTCAACAGACCTGATAATCATGTAAATTGATGTATGTGGGTGCAGGCTCAGGCTCCCTGTCTCAGGGGAAATGTGGAGATTGCCTTTCTTACCTGTTTTACTTGAAGCACCTGGAAACACATTCCTGTGTGGAAAATACATGTCTGGAAAACAGAATAGCCACATGTATGTCTGAAGGGACTGATTCCACTTGTTTTTAAGGCAATGGCTGCTCACTCTGTAAGGGTGTTGGGAAACCTGGTCAGAGAGTGGCTGTCAGCATCAAGTTGAAAATTAAAGCATGCAGGGAAAACTGATTTATTACTTGAAAATGAAAACTTTCATTTATAAAAGTTTACACACATGTGTTTTCAGACAAGAATATTCCAAGGAGTATGAGTGAGAAAGAGAGAGCAAAAAAGGAATGCTTGCTAGATAGGCAGGATCTTTTAAAAATAGAAATACATTAATTTAATGAATAAAGCATTGAGTGTGCACTGTAGGCCCTGTGTTTTTAAAGATTTAGAAAGCTAATATAGTATGAATCCAGCCATATAATCCTGTGTTCAAAAAATGTGAAATAATAATCACAATGTAACCTCATCCTCTGTATTTCCTCATTTCCTTAGGGCCACAGTTTCAAAAGGACTTAAAAAACACAGCAACAACACATTCCAACACTTCCCTCTGATTATGGGAAAGCACCCTGCCCTCCAAACCTAGGTAAGTGTTGACGTGCTCGATACCCCCAGCCTTTTCCTCCACGAGCAGTCAGAGGAATGGGTCACATGTGTGTGTCACAGGGGTTAGGTCTTTATTTCAGCTTTTGGGTCCGGTCCAGCAAGCATTGAAAAACAGGCTTGGGCTGTGTTATCAGAAGAAGTTTCATGGGTTTTCACTGAAATACTGTGTGGTACTTAACACTGCTACCAGTAAGGTTTTGGGGAATTGAGCTCCTCTGCAGATTTGGATATTAATTCGCTTTCACAAGAGAGAGCATTTCCTTTTAAACTCAAAGGCAAGCCCCCAAGTTGGTCTTTTAAATGACCTGTGAGATCCCCATCCTGTGATAACACCACCCTGCCTTCCCCAGCCAGATTCCTGTATCTGCATGGCAGCCTTGGGTTCTTTCTGGGCTTACGGGCGACCTCAGGGATCTATCAGCATGGAGCTTGCTGGAAGATGGATGGCTCAGAGAAAAGTGAGAGAAGAGTCAGACGTTGTTGAAGTGTTTAGCAGCTTCTCTTGGGAAAGCTAGAAAAATCCTGAATAACTGACAGGAGCAGGAACAAGTATGGTCAGACCACTAATGCAAACTGACTAAATTTGAAAGGTCCTGTGGACCTCAGTAAATTGTAATAAAAATGCTGTCTTTTAGTAATGATCATGAGAATCTCTACTTGTGCTGATTATTTTATTCATGGTTCTTGGATATATTTATGGTTTGGGGGTTTGGGGGTTTTTTTGGGGGTTGTTTTGATTTTTTTTTTTTTATTTGTTTGTTTTTGTTTTGTTCTGGGGGTTTTTTGTGAGCTTGAGTAAACTGAGGCATTAGGAAGCATTTGGCAGCTGATTTTGTGCAGATCTGGATCTATAATCTAACAATCCTGATCACTAACTAGACAGCTGCTTCACAGTGCATCCAGAGAAAAAAAAATCAGCTTTGTTCAAGCAATATAAACTAAATCATGTTTATTGTTTTCGTGGTTTGCTTTATTTGAAGATATTTGGATCTGTTTTTCTCCTGCCTTTGAATCTTCTAGGGCAGAATCAACTCTTTTCTAGTGCCACCTTGCTCTTGAATAATTTATGGAAATTAATTTAATTGGATCCATTCCTTGATTTCCAAAATCAGGGGATGCAAAATTATTTTGAACTGTTGTTTCATTAACGCATTTTGGATCAGGTAAGTCCTCTGAGGATCTACGGTGTTTACGTTTTTGTAATAATTATTTTAAATACTACTCTCAAAACAGCCTCTCCCCAGCAAAGACAAAGGCACATCATCACCACCACCACATTTTGGTGACTTCAGCAGCACATGTTATGACAGAAATGCTTCAGTCTTGAGAGTAGCTACTTCCCTATTTTTTTAATTGTCTCTTTGTGCCAAGAATGTTTGCCTTTCTTCTTCTTCTTTTATATGCATGAAACAAGTCTGCATTTTGCAGTGCCTGGAAAAGACTTCTTGTCAGCCCACGCTGTAACCTTCTGGAGTAAAGCTTTTTGTATGCAGTGAGGAGTGCATCATACTTTGGCCATAACTGGAATGTGCACAGCTTTGTGAAGTTTCTCAGAATGACTCAAAGAGTGGAAGCAAATAAAAAACCACAGAGATATTTGTATCTTCAATGTGCTTCAAGTAACTGCATTATTACCACAGCACCTCCGAGGCTTCCCATTTTTGCAGATTGCACATTGTCACCACTTCCTAAATAGCTGTGTTTATTTATTGAAACTCAAGAGTTTTATTTAACACCTCATGTAAAAAACACTTCTCCTTATCCAAGTCATTTAGGCCAACATCTCCAAATTTTGGTGCCCATAGCAACACACCATAACCCTTATTTAGACATGCATTGCAAGTAGCCACATTTTTAAAGGGAACCAGCTGAAGCATTTGTGAAAACCATAATTTAATTTATTTGGTTGCTTGGCTTTGAAATTAGGACCCAACTCACCAGTGCAGTCAAAATGCCAGGTGATATGAGAGTTCCAGGCTGTGGCAGGGACTGCAATCAGAACACTCATACAATTATAAATAAAGCATAAGTTTGAGTGAAGTGCTGGACTTGAGGTTTTGCTGCCTACAACCAACACAAATGGAATTGAGGTGAGATTGCTGCAGGAATGCAAATTATGTGGTCATGTCTCACTGGAGGGGGGAAGTCAAGGGCATAATTCCCTTCAACCTCTTCCAGAATCCCAGCATTAGCACTTAGATTTGGAAATGTTATTGTGGACATTGTTATGTGCTCAGTCATTTAATCCCAGAGTCAGTGAAGAGAAATGTTTCAGGAGAAGCTGGGAGCTGGTTGGAATTTGGCTGTGAGAAATACCAGAGATCTCTTCCTTTACAAAAGGAGAATGTGTCAAAATTATTTTCTGTCTGTGACAGACCACACACTTGCTGCCATCATCTCGAATGCAGTGTAACTGGTGCTGGAGGCTGCGAGGCTGACATGCAGTGGGCTGGGTCCAGTGGAGCCACGGCAGCAGCTGAAAATCTGCCTGGGGTGACCGACAGCTGCTGTGTCGGAGAACAACAGCACTCCTGGTATGAGCAATGAGCAGCAGCAAGCTGGGGAAGTGGTGCATTTTAAGTTTTAATTTTGCAGGTTGAAGACCCTGCCAACGCTAAAGCATCAGCCAAAACTACAGAATTTCAAAATGTGTCTTAACAGCAAACCGAGAAATCAACATGCCTTCCTCATTTTCCCGGAGCATGACGGAAAACCCAGTTAGTCAATAGGCGTCTTTCTGTCCGTTTTAGGGAGCACTGTAGAAGAACCTGATGGGTAAAAATAAAGAGAGGGACAATGGGGAAACTACTCTCATGCAGAAGGCACATCTCTGATAGGAGTTTCATGCCATGTAAATAGATAAAGCACTGCAGACTTGCACTTCAGAACTCAGCAGAAATGCATGTTGAGGACCTTCTACTTGAGTTCATTGCCACATGGGAGATCAAGTAAGTAAATACTGAAATGTAAACCTCTGTCTGTTTACAAAAGGGCACAACAGTAGATAAAAGCATAGTAAATTGTGAGAGATTGGATTGACAGTACAGGAGAAATCTTGGTTGGTAGCTATACTTAGATGGCCAAGATCTTAAGGGCACTTCTGTAACAAAACTGTGTTCAAGGAAACATTGGTAGATTGAAGGGAAATGATAAGAGAGTAAATTATTTACATAATTTTATTCAGCTACCTGTAATTGTGGTTTGTAATAAAAACAGGAGGCCAAATTTGATCTCTATATGAATGCAGCTCCATGGATCTGGCTCGGAAGTTAGAAATCATTTATCTGAAGATAAATGACAATGTGTAAATTATTTGTTGTTTGCATGGATTTATGTTAATTCACATATCCATACTTTCTTGCGTTTTTCACACATACAACAATGGAAGTTTTGCAGACAAAACCAAAAATACAGTCTCTGAATCAGACTGCTTCTACCACTGTTACTGAAATTTCTAATCATCATCTCATGACAATAGTTTCAAGGGATTTATGAAAAAGTAGCAGAGAATACACTTCTCAGTAATTTACTATTTCCTGTAATTCATCATACCATTTTTTCCCCGAATTGCTTTGACTTTTTTTTCAGGAGTATCATATATCACAGTCCAACTACTAGTGACCCTTTTTCAGTTGATATTCTTCTGCCTTTGTGCATTGTTTATACTACATTGTTTACTACAATTGTTTACTACTAAAAATAAAAGGGAAAGCAAGAGACAACGTGGTTGGGTAGGATAGGTGTCTAGAAGGCTCCCTCTGTGGGGCTTTGTTTGGTTTACCAAAATTCCCAAAGATTTAGTTAAGAACTTTAGGTGTCATGGACCTGGTAAGTGAAATTCTATAGTACAGGCTGCACAGAAAGTCAGACTGGATATTCTGCTCATCCTTTCTGATTTTATGGTGCTTGAATCTACTTCAAATCTATTGAAACCACTAGCAAATGTTAAGCACAGCCCCACCAAGTACATTTGGAATGGATTCACCTTACAAAAAGCATAGGCAACAATGCTAAAGCAAAACAAAAATAAAGGTGGCTACATCAATCAGGAAACACAAACAATTAATATGAAGGCTGGCTAAGGTAGGAGTCTACATTAATTGCTTCACTTTCAAAGCTGACTAGTGCCACAAGCTCTCACTTTTTTGAGTGGTTTGTTGACTAGAAGATGAGAAATAAGATTATATTTTCGGGGGAAGGGGATGTTGCTACACATAAATAAAAAACAAGACACAGTTTTCTAAGGATAGAAATCACCATCTGCAGAGGACAATATGAACATATTAAAGGCAGTGTTCCAGAGTTTTTGGATTCCCACACATGGGTTTTGCTAAGCAATGTCAGTACTATTACAACTAGGCCCTTTGAATACATAGATGAGGAAATACAGATTAGGGTGCAATGCTTATCACATGTCTTTTTCAATCTACACTTTCCCTATGCATTTATGTACACTTGGAATCATTCAGCATTCCCAGCAGTTATTTGAGGAATGACTGCACTCTCAGTAATCTTCCTATTGTGGCAGAAGATGATAAAATAATTAATGAGCTAGCTGGGAGCTGGAAATTTCACATTCAGTTTCCAGCACTGACACAATCTTCCTGTACAACCCTGGCTAAGTCACGCAATCTTTCTGTCACCCAGTTCCTCATCTGTGCTTTGACTCTGTGAAAAAACGAAGCATTTCTGTTTATCTTTCTGAAAAAGCATCTCCACTGCCACAACTATCAAGTGCATCCCGATTCACGGCACATTCACTGATGTCCCTCTGTGAGTTGCACAGCAAAAGTCAGTCTGAGTAACCAGAACTCACCCACCCAAAGATTTTTAACAATGTGCATGTACCAAAAGGGAACTGGTATGGTTCTGAGCTCCCACTCTGTGAGCTCGTGTACCCTCTGGTAGGTGGTAACAACTTGATGTAAGTTTTACCAGTTGTATTCCTAGTTTTATAAAAAAGAAATTTACTCCAAACTGGGGCAGTTCTGGAAAATGGGAAGTGCTTTCAGGCAGGCAATAATTACACAGCTTGTCAGAATTAAGGGTAGGAGGCCAACAGTGCAGAGCACAGCACTCTGCTGGGTGGAACCAACATATTGGAGCTATGCCACAAAAGGTCTTCTCTTTGCCCGTGTTAAAATGTAGATTATAAACCAAACAGCTGGAGGAGCAATTTGAGCCTTCCTCGCAGTCACACCTTTCCAGCAATCACTCTGAGGAACAGCTGGAATAGAAATAAAAGAAATAAAAAGAAATAAAAATACCAGAGGCATCAACCAAAGATGCTGCTTGGAGGTACCAACACGATATCTGAGAAGAAACTAAGAGGAGAGGAGACTCTTCTCCTTTGTTGTCACACTTTCTTTTTTATATGTTGTGTCAACACCTCAGCATTAGTAGAGCCAAAGTAGACACATGGACCATCCCTTCAGAGTTCATGAAAAATATTAAATAGGAATCAACAGCACACCACTGCATTTCAAGGGCTGCTCAAAACCTTTTTCTGTATTAAAAGGCAAGAGCTGATTTGTCTCTATTTTTCATAGATATCCAGGTTTTCCTTGCTGGAAACTGGTTTTCTCCAGGATTATGTAATCCATGTACAGCAAGCATTTTTCCTATATTTTTAGTCTAATTTGTGGGATTGCCTGAAGGGTGTTCCCAGTTTCATCACAGTTCTTTTGAGTTTTGTTTATTCTCTGAACTGACTGGAAATGTCCAAAATTTTTCCTGCAGTGCTGAGCTGTGACCAGTCATGGATGTCACGAGGAGGAAGTGAGGAGCTGATCCTGCAAAGCAAAGTCACTGGGAGCTGAGGGTATGTTGGAGATATTTTCCTTCACTGATACGACTTCCCAGAGTTATAGGATGACTAGCTCTGCAGCATTAATCTGGTTGCTTAGTCTTTATCTTCACCCCATGACCTAAGCCTGCTGGTGTACACAACCATCTCAGAAGACCAGTGATTATCTACTTAAATGTTTAAGTGAATTTAACAACTGAATCTATGTTTATTTTCAACATACGTTTAAAATGTTTTTTAAAAATTAACTTATGATAATATAATTGTCCTTATCTTTCTTTTTGTTGCCTTATCTCTTTGTTGCCATTATCAATAATGTCTCATTATTGGTAACGAGAGTCACATGAGTGATGGAATTTCAAACGGACTCATTTCACATGCATCCTAAAATGCCTCTTTAGGATTGTCCCCCTTTTGTCCATAGATGCCCACAACAGTTCTGTTTTTCTTTTGCTTCTAGGTTTTCCCTGTCCATAAGGGAGCCTTATCCACCTCTTGGTGCAATGGGCTATGTTTGCAGCACATCTTTAAATCCAAGAATCTCCATGCTATGTCTAGCCAAAACCCTAGGAGAGTCTCCAGCACAGATGAACGCCTGGGAGCGATATTTTACAATCAGAAGAACATGTCATACCTAGGGAGTGACGAATCTGACTTATTGCACTGGAAGATAATTGTCTGCACCCATAAATGGCCTGTGAAGGCCTTGAAGAGGCATCTTGCTAACTTGTGAAGGGCAGTTGTTATTCTGTCAGCACGCAAGATCTCCAGAATAAAAATACCGGACATATGCTTTTTCCATGTCCTCAGAACTTCAAGGGGTAAACGCATTCATTTCCTTTCATTTTGCATCCATCTGATTGCTTTTAAACACAGTAAGGATCAAATCTTTCCAACACGGATACCTATGGCAAACCTCCCTCTGACTTCCACGAGACGGGAATTTGGCTCTCAAGAATTAGTGTCTGGGGAGGATGCATTGAAATAAATGGTGATTGTCAAAGCACATTGGAATTTAGAGCACATTTGTTGCAAAGATAGAAGCTCACTGGGGTATCTGATTGTCAGAGTCAGTTTTATTTTCCTTACTACACATATGCACATATTTGAACCTTGTCATGCTGCAAAGGGAAATACCTCATTAGATTTCACTAGGGTTTCTTCGGAATTGTTTATACACTACAGTCAATAAAGATATTTTTTGTTTAATAAATTAAATACTGGAAAGTCCTGTTCTATCAGGAAATCAAAGGAAGTGCATTTATCCCTGGTAAAGATGAAGCTCTATTTTATAGGGTGCAGAAAGCCTGCAATGTGTGTTATTTTTCAAATAGTTGGAAGATTTATAGTGGTAAATGGCTTCTTTAAATGGTTTCTTTTTCAATCTCTTGATCATATTAACTGCAACAAAGCAAATGTTACAAATAAAAACAGAAGTAAACCAAGAGCATGTCTACATTCTGTATTTTCAAATATGATTTTAACAGAAATTAATCACTTGTCCTTTTTTCATTTGGAAACAGTTTTACTTCCCTTTTCCCCATTGGACATATAATTTTGATTTATAAACACAGCAATCTGGAGCAAAGGGAAGTTTTAAGCACTGTACATATTCCTGCTGAGGCCCAGCATTATTTTACTTAGAATTTTTATCTTCCTTCTTTATATTTTCAGGTCCATTTTAACTTTCCACTTTAGAGATGAAAAACATGGTTGCAGATGACACTGTTTGCCCATTTCAAACTCACACAGGCCTAAGGTTACATCTTGCATGCAAGGCCCCGTTTTATAAACATGGTGAAGGGTTCTTCCAGTCAAAATGTGCTTTTAACTGGGATAAACCTGTCCCCCATGTTAAGACTTATAAATCATCTCCACAGGGCTATTTACAATCCAGCTACTGCATGCTTACTTTATTGACTCTGAATGAATAAATCAGTTTTCCACATCACCCCATTCTCTTTGCTGATGTTTTGATTTGGTGTCTGTCCAAAACTCTCTGATCATAGACACATGATTATAAAACCATCTCTCGCACTGAAAACTATTTAAGGAACAAGCAATGGAATTAACTCCTTTTAGATATTGTTTTACACTGCACATTTGAACTTGGGGATATGCATTTTTCACAGGGCTCAGTTCTGCTGGGCAGAACACTCTGATAAGACTGCAGAAGCCAAGAAATTAAATGAGGGTTTTTTCATCATTCACTGCTTGGCTTGAGCTTCCACAACATACAATCTGTATCTTTAAGTCAGCTGGTGCTCTTTGAGTGGATGCAGGTGTCTCTCCACTTTAAAGACTTTTAAAACCTTTAAAAGATTTTCATAGGTTTGTTTTGATAAAATTGGGATTTTTTTTTCTGCTGCACCACGCAGGTGGAATTTTGCTGAACTATGAGAGACAAAGGATTGGCCATTAGAGATTTACAGTAACGGGTTTTTTTTTCCATCTAGGAAATCTAAAAAAGTATTTTTATTCACAACTTGGGCTTGAAATTTGAAAGCACTTTGTATAAAGGCTGTAGGAGATCCCTACAAAAATATTTTATGTACTAATATCAGAGACTGTCTTGTGTCTCAGTAACAGCATCTGTTATTTTCTCCTCATAACTTCAGGAAGAAAAGGACTGACACGTGCATTTCTAGATTTCTACTAGAATCAAATCAGTTTTTTTGAATCCTGGGTGGAATTAAAAACTAGAGGGAGCCTGCAGAGCACAAGCAGCATCTAGTGATGGAAATAACATGAAGATCAGCCTTGCAAGGCATTTGATCTCACAGGAAAAGAGCCCCTGAGACTGAAGCACGGAGGAGTTCAAACCCCACGTAAAGCCTCTGCTCATTTTCAGAGAAAAAAATCCAAATCCTAGCCTACAGCTCATGCAGAGGTGAAAGGCCACTGCAGTGTGATGTTTGACAACTCCGCTTGTAGAACAGACATAACATGGTTTGTACATTTTGCCTTTTATAAGGATGCTGTAATCATAAGAAGACAAGTGTGTTTTTAAGTTTGAGATAGCTGAAGGGAATGTGGGATGTGCAGAGTCCTGCAGATGAACAGTCTTGGAAGGTCTTGTTGTCATTACCCTACCTTGCAAAGACCTGTGGTATCAATATAATCTCTTTAAAGCAATGTGTCTTTTTTTTTTATACTCAGGTAAAGCCTGTGCACCTGAAAAGGTTGCACTGCACTTCCTGAAACCAAATGTCTATATTTTACTATCTGGAATAGGGAAGCACCATGCTTGCTCACATTACTCTTCAGAGAATATATTAATGTTCTTCCAAGAGAATCTGATTTTGTCATGCACTGACAAATGTTGCTTAATTGTATTTAGCCTTTCATAGCATGCTTGGAAAAGAAATCACTGTCTGTATCACTCACGGAAAATCCAGACAGTATCTCGGTGTACATGGCTTGTTCACATCTCTGTGACAGCACCTAAGATGTCAAGGAATTGCATTGCATTCACTGTTTAATTTCAAGTAAAGTCACTTAAAAGTAAAACAGAACTGACTAAAGCTGGTGACGCTGCTGATCTTGGGCTTTCTGTCTATGTTTCCCTGCTCTTCCTTTACTGGAATAAAACACAGAAGAGAGATTCTGTAGGGATATTGTGCTGATGAGCCCCTCAGTGGCACCCTTGGTAAGGGTTGTATCTTCCTTCTGTGGTTTGACTGACATTCATCTAACTCTAACCCTTACCTGAATTGCCTCAGTGAGGAGCATGGTTGCTCTACAGTCTCACTATGTAATTTGGTGGTGGTTTATTCAAAAGATTAGTGAGGACAAATTCTCTCACTTAAGGTCTCAGTTGTCCTCTTTTTCTCCTCACTGGCTTTATAAAGCAATGACGAGGCACTTAGAGAGACAGAATAAATCAGATAAATCTGGGCCTCCGTTTTGTTTACAATATTTTCCTACAACTGCTGTTAGCAAACATCACCAAGGCACCAATAGTATAGCTAAAAAAGTTAAAAAACAAGCCAGAGAAAGTCCAGCAATTGTCCATTGGAGCAAAAAACAAGAAAATTCAAATTTTGAGGCACACTGACTCTCTGGGACTATTTCAGATGAGAAAATTTAATCTGGAACAAGATAATAGAAATTTAAAACCCCAAAGAGCAGTAACAGACAAGAGATTAAGTTAAACACCTCCTAAAAATAAAGAATTTGACTTTGTCCCGGAAAACACTGACACCAGCATGTGACCTATCACAGAGACAGGGAGATACAGTGCAGAAAGATAATGGGGATATAGAAAGAACGATGTTACCACAAGTAAAACAACAGTTATGAGGAAAGCTGAAGACAAATGGTAAGAGAGAACAGCAACAGATGTTTTCCCTTAAGGTCATAAATGAAAACAGAAATCCTGATGCACAGGAGCTTTTCCGGAGAAATACGTCTGTATCAGAGCATGAAATACTAGGTGAAAGAAAAACAGAGCACAGAAAACCAAGAATAAAAGCAAAGCAGTCTTCTCTTTTTGCAAGCAGAATCGAGGCAAATGCCCAGGTAGCTGGTGAGGAGCTGTTGTTTGAGGGGCAATGACCTCATCTCTTCCCACCAAGAAGATGGAATGGACCCACAGAGCTGGGTTTGGGAAATGTCTGGATGACTCATTACCCGAGGTACCTGGCACAAGACTTGGCCTGAGGTTCTTGTGCCCGGGAGGAGAAGGACAGCACTGCTGATTTGCGAGGGCTGAGGCAGAGAGCAGGGGTGGCACAAGGGCAGGAAGCTGGGCCCCCTCACCAGGAGGCTGCCAGCTGAAACTGTCCCTGCTAAGTTCATGGTCTGTGGGTGGCATTCCTGGATGGCCTCTGAGCTGCAATCCTGGCCACGGGGTGCCCTTTGGGAGTCATGACAAGTTGTATATGGAGTGCCAGAGCACAGGCTGGGCTCAAGCAAAAGCTCGAGGAAGTGTTATCCCATTCCAGCAGGCAGCACACTGCTGGCAGCTGTGGCCTGAGCACGTCCACAACCCTGACTTTCCACACAGACCTCTGCTTTTTATTTTTCCCTTACAACATCCGCAGTTGATCTCTGCTCAGGAAAAATGGAGGGAAAAGTGCTTTCTCAGACCACCTCTCGTTCAAGACTGACATTATCAGTTTGGAATATTCACAGGGCTATTGGGTGTCCGGAAGAGGGAATGGCTGGGATCTGAGTGTACCGTTTGAGCCTAAACCAAACACCTCCCCAGATTTTGCTCAAACTATCAGGAAAGGTAATTTAGCACCTGGGGAAGATGGGGTTTGGAGCTTGTATTTGGCACGCCAGCCAGCCATCTCAGAATGGACCTACCAGATGAGATATTGTGTCACAAAAAAAGTTCACGGAGGTGTTAAGTGCAAAAGCATTCCTGAATCAATAGAATATAAAAAAACCCCAAAAAACTCCAACACTTTTGCCAGGAAAGAATAGTTTCTGTGTGTTTTTCAAAATGCTGTTTGCATAAAGAGCCAGGAAAGAAGGGAAACAGGATTAAAAAGAAAAGTCACCGTGATTTTCACAGTTCTGATAAACATGGTGCATATGCAGAAGAGCTCTGGGAACCATCTGGCTGTACAGAAGGTATAGGGTGTGCTTGGCTGGCTCATGCACATACCTGCTCGGTAGCAGAGCTACCGGAGCTTTATGCTACACAGCCAGACTGACTGTCAATGGAAAAAAGAGTATTTGCATGTGTGTGTGTGTGTGTGTGTGAGTGAGTTTGGATCACTGAATGAGGTGGTGGATATAATTTCAATGAATCTAAAGGACTTAGGAGCCTGTGCCCCATTTTTTTAAGTGACTCCTTGTTGTGGATTCAATGCAATGCCATGGCAACCCCATAAAGAAGTTGCCGTTCCTCAGCCAAAGCACCACAACCACCTTGGCATGCTTGAGCTGAGAACTCATCCTACTCATGTGGTGCAAGTCCAACCTCAGGATAGCCCAATCACAGTCGCAGTGCACAGACAGCTTGTCAAGGAGTGGGTGGTAAATTGTTTTGTTGCCATAGCTCATCTCAGTATGCCAGCACAGTGTCCTGCTTTGGCTCTATGTGCATTTTTGAGAGGTTTCCTAAATTACTTAAATAACTTCTGGATACTTGGGGGGGAAAAAAAAGAATATAAAAAATCTAAATGCTCACAGTTTGAATCAACAGGAGAGCTGACCATGAGCAGATTTGTGAAACATTATAGCACTGTTATTGTGGGTTTCAAATTGCAGAACCAGGAATAAAACTGACACAAGATATAATCAAATAAGAAGTAAAAGCCTGGAAAAGAAATAATGTTAGCCAACATTCTTTTATGAACATCAGTCTCCTTGGACAGATCTGATTACATCCTCTGGTGAGATTATAAACTTGCTTGATAAAAATGACTGTATAAATATAACAGACATTTTAAGGCTTTTGACTACTACTGCATGACATTTAGGCTTTCAAAAATTGCACAACATAATAGAGCATGTGATGTACTGAATGGTGTAAGGGGCCAACTAAACATCAGGGCCCTAAAGGCAGTCATCATCAAGGGCATAGGCAGGGAGGTGGGGTGCTCTAAGCTCCTCTTTTGATTAGTCAGGAGAAAGGGTTCACTGCTGAAATCTTTTTGTTTCAGGAAAGAAAAAACTAGCCAGGTGTGGATACAGCCTATTAAATATCAGCAAATAGTATCACTCACCCAGCCCCAAACTCATCAGCCTACAACAGCAACTAAATTAACCCTTGGATATTTCTAAATTAACCATTTTGGGGAGACATTGAAGAGACAGTGGGATTCAGTTTCTCAAATTAAAAAAAAAAGGAAAATACCTGCTAGTTTGAGGAATAAACATTAAAGAATGCAAATTGGTTTGTGTTTCACTCTCAGAGGAGTTCCTTAGATCTGAACTTCTGAAATCCAAAAGTCAGATTTAAATTCAAATTTGTAAAGCATTCTGCAAAAATATGTCTTCCTTTCCTTTATAATACTGTTGTCCGGATGCTCCCTATTTTTCCTTCAGCGTTTCACAGTTAGCAGACTTATGAGTTTAATATGTTTCTTTCACGAAACATGAAGTAAATTTCTGTATAAGAGTTTTTTGCATAAACTATGAATTATGAGCTTCTTTCATTATATTTATTGTTGCTTACAATGCAAACAAAATGAGAAGGGTTTTCTGTGGAGCAGGGCACAAGCCACCTTGTGTTTTCATATTAAAACAGGAAAGGGTCCCTCCCATAGGAGAAGGTAAATCACATCACTATTGTGAAAATTCTGAGAATAACAGGACTATAAACAAAAGTGAAAGAGAACAGAGTATTTCCAGCAGACATCATGCAGCAAAAAAAAAAGACAGCAATTTTCTAAAAATAAATTTAAAAAATCCTGGGAAAGTGATTTTTTCTGAAGCTATTTTTATTCATCATTTCTGTAGCAGAAATACTGATTTTGTAATGTATTGTACTGATGTAGTGTAGATGACATGTAATTAATTGGTTAATATTTTTCCTTGATGGTGTGCATTTCAGTGCATCTTGAACCAAATTTTATTTTAAGCTTAAACCGGGAAATCTGTGTAACAGAGCTGAAAATATTTACAGATAACAAAAAGCAGCAGTATAAAAATCTTGCTTTGTAGCCCAAATTTTATAAACAATGCACATTTTGTAGAAATTTTTAGGGGGAGGACCAAACAAGTCCTTGTTGTTATATACTGTGGCACAGGGTTTGTTCAAATCTGGTCACTAGGGAGATTTCACTTCCTCACTTGGAGCATGGAAGGCCAGTGGTTGGCAAGTAGAGAACTGAGCAGCAGTCCAAGGTGCTAATGGGATGATTATCCACTTGACTGATACAAGGGCCTGGGGGTATAACAGGGTAATTTTTAAATTCAAGTTTGCATTCCTGAGCTGATGGGAGGGTGCCGAAATGAACACTGCTGTTACATTTCCAAAAACAGCAGTCTCCCTAAAGCATCTGAATGACACCACCATTTGTCATCAACCTTGCTGTCTTTTACACTGAGCATTAAACTGATTAAGACTTTTTCTTTCAAAAAAAAACTCTCCTTCCCTGTCCTGCTTTACAACATTGACAGCCTCAGGTGCTGGGCTGAGCCCTATCAGGCAATACCTCAAAAGAGAATTGAGCAAACCCACTTGGATCGGCAGTGTAATTCCTTCACTGATGCCCACGGCATGGACATAACACCCTCACAATAACTAACACTCAATATTAGAGCCAAATGTTCCTCTGTGTAACTGCTGCTGGAGTTTTAAACTGTTTCTGCTTTCCCTCTCACATCCCTATGAGCTAACCACATACCCTTGCTACTGTTGTCCTGCAACTGCCTTGAAAAAGAAAACAGAATAGGAAAAAAAAAAGTATCAGAAATCCCCTAACTAATTTTAACAGCTAGGGAGCTGGCAAGCAGAAGTGTATGTGTTGTAGAACTGAAACAGGTGTGGTTTGAGCATTTTTCATATTTGGTTTTGGCAAAAAGATGAGCAGAGGGTATTAATTCCCCCACACTGATAATGGGGTCTTGGGATCTATTATCTGAAATAAAAATTCTTGGCAGAATTCCTCATGTACTCAAATGTGCAAGAAAAACTGAAAATTATGGTTTTCTTTTTTTTCCTCCTTTTTTTTTTTCCATTAGGAACCATTTTAAAATGAATAAATTTTTGCGTGAACTTCACTGAAGGATTTTTTGTTCAGAGTGAGTTACATGTGAAAACATCCCCATCCCTCTCCTGAACGGTGAGCTGGATCCCCATCTCGAACAAATGCCCCACTGATGGATTTTCATCTCTGTGTGTATGCGCACACGCCCCTGTGCTTGCATACCTGCCCATAATGTGGGACTCCACTTGCACAACAAAATTAATCTATTGTCACCAGCATTTCTCTGCAAATATAAGAAGTGTGAGATGTCAGGTGCCCCTAATTTTGAGAGAGACTGCAACTGACAGGGCACAAGATTTAACACACAAAGTGAATTAATGGTTCATTTGGTGTTAGAAGTGGCAGATTCTGCCATTCTCTTATTCCCTCTGTTCTGCATAAGCCTCCTGAAATCCTGGGGAGACACAAAATCTTTGTCAAGAAAATTCTGTGGTATTTATGGATGGTACAGATGACGTACTAAATACTGTGATGATGGTTCCCACAGGTTTCTGCTCAGTGGAGAGCACAATTTACTCCTTTTCTCAAAATGCCTCCAAAGAGCCTCTCAATACTCACTGATTCCACAATGCAGACAGTGATTTGGCTACTAACAATAGATGGATGATGCTCACAAGCCTGCTTGTAGCACTGCAGCATGAAGGAAGCTTGCACTGGAAAACCTGCAGCCAGCTCTCACAATGGGAAATAGGTATTTCCCTGATGTGGCCTTGTTCTTTGGCCCCTAGTTCAGCCTAACTCTTCTACTCCCACACTCTTACAACAAACCTCAGCATCTCTGCAGAAGTTGCTCTCAGGTCTGTAGCAGGCACAGGTTTGTATTTTACCCAGGTGAGGAAAGCACTGTTAGAGATCCCCCAGTTTGAGTGCTCTGCACATCCAGCCATTGGCTATAGGAGCAGGACTTGCCCTGACTGTTTTGGAAGAAGAAAAATTGGTCCATTTCTCTTACAAAAGACAAGGTTTGTGGCTGACTCTCAGACACCGAATCTCAAATGGACAGACAGCCTCTGTGCCATGCCAAGTGGCAAGGTTTCTCCTGCAGGGTCTGTGATCTGTGTGTGGCCTTTCATCAAAGCTGGGGCTTTAGGGCTCACAGAAGCCAGTCAAAGCAGCCGGATGTTCATAGATTTACAGATACTCAAGAAACATGGTTCTTCAGACCTAAACTATGTTTCAGTGGTTTCTTCCTGTTAGATTTTTCTGTAAGGAGAAATAATACAACAGTAGTAAATTATCTTTGGGGTTTGGGGTTTAGGGTTTTTTTCTATTTCACCAGTCATTCCTTGGTAAATAGGACCATATAGTTTCAATAGTCAAATTGAAGTTTATACTCAATATTATGTTTATCCCAACCTGAAGTCTGAATATTTGAGGCATGGATTTCGTATCCCAATACATGTCATGTCTCTAAGTGCTCTATAAACATTATTTTTCCATCCTGTTTGAGATCAAACGTCCCAGTTCATTTTTGGAGTTCTTGAACTCCGCACATTGCAGCTCTCACTTTCAGCAGGATCATTCATTGTTTTCCCAGTTCCTTTCAGGTCTTCAGCTTCTTAGCATCTTTTGCATAGTTTGGTTAATTTAATGCTCTTTAGTTTTGCCTTTGTTTTTCCGTTGATTTCACTGCACTCGCTTTGGTTGCTCTGGTGGCAGCATTCTCCTCACTGGCTGAATCCACCTCTGTCAACGCAACAATTCCTGTCAATCACCTACACCCAAACTCGGCTTCTTGGTAACAAGTCCCATAGGAAAAGCCAGTGCCAAACAAGGGGAATTCTCAATGAAAAGCCAGACCACATTTATTTCTGCACGTACAGGCTTCAGCAACCTTTTTCATTCGTCAGCCAGACAGAATGCCCTGGAAAGCCCGTTATCCATCGATGGCCAAAGGATATGGGCTTATTCAAAGGCAGTGCTCAGGAAGGGTGGGGTAATGCCAAAGGCCCAACGTAGTGCTTTGCAGCTCTGAAATCCCAGCAGTTTTTGCCAGCTGTAGCAGGACTTGGCTGTGTGGGCGCCAAGCCGCAGGGCCACACACAGGCTCCGTGGCTCAGCACCCACACAGCCAGTGCTTTCCTAAAAAAAGGGGAAAAAAAATAAAAAATGCTGAATCAGACTCTCAGAGCCTAACCAAAAAACAGGCGCATAAACTACAATTTTTATTACAGAAACTCTGGTTGGGAGCAGAGATGTTGTAGAAAAGCTGGAGAAGAGGGGAAATATTCCTAGTGTTATAAGCAAGTGGGAGTTCGTAGAGTTTGACCACAATAGTTTTCTTGGCTGCTATGGTTCCATGACTGATTTAAGAGGGTTTAAGGTTAATAATCCATAGTTGCATATTATTATCTGTGCTGCTTGTGCACTCTTGTTAGCAATGCCATTTATTCATAGATTTATGATGATCACCATGGTACTATAGAGATTATGCATTTTTTAGGAACATTTGCTGGTGGAGGGAAAAGATTATATGGGGAGAGAGAGAGGGACTTGATCTTCTAATCTTTAGTGCTCCTACATCCGTGCTATAAAAGTCATTGGTCCATAACCTGGCCCTAAACCAAGAATGAAAAAAACAAACAAACCAAAACCAAAAACCAACAACAAAAAAAACCAACAACAAAACAAAACACCAAAAAAAAAAAAAACCCAAAAAAAACCCCACAAAATCTGCTAAATCTGCTCCTCATCTAACCTGCATAAATGTAAATTTGAATGTATCAAAAATCATTGCTAGTCTCAACACAACTGACTGATGGGTGGGTCACAAAAAGTACAGGGAAGAAGAAGAATAAAAAGCAAAAGTAAAATGTTGTCCCTTGAAAAAAAGATGTGGTCATGGCCTTTAATAGATTTCACAAACTGATTTCTTTTAAGAGGAAAAAATAAAGACTTTTTTTTTTCTTTTTCTTTTAGTCTTTCATTGCTTCAGTACTTTAAAACCATACTGTAAAGCTAAAGGATATTAATCTGTCATAAAAAGCTTAACACACGATTATATAAATGGCAGGAAAATGATCTACAACATTGTTAAACCACAGAGTAATTATTAATTATTAAAGTCTCAGTTCCAAAATATTCTAAAGGAGCTTTCCTGCTTTCTGTTAGTTCAGGAAGGGAAAAAGTCAGAAAGAAAGAAAAGCCTATAGTCCGTTTCCAGTCTCTCTTGCTTTCTGAGCTGAACTCTGCATACAAATCTATATTTGTAAGACACCCTCATCTACCAGTTAATCAAAGCCCTGGAAATTCAAGGAAACCTGTGTTTATGGAAATCTGGCATTTCTGTAAAGTTTTGAATGAGAGCTAAATAGAGCAGTTCATCTCATTGAAACTAATGGCTTCTGCCAAGTGGTTTTGCAGCACTGGGTCTTCTGGCACAGTCAGCATTTAGGAATTCATTTATGAGCTGGGTTAGCTGGAGACTCTGGAATTCAAATTTATGTCTAAGACTTAGTGGTTTATTCCTGATAGGTCTCTGTAAAGAAATTGTAATCAATTTACCAAACTAGGACTTTGTAATATGCAGAATCGAAAGCTGGACTTTTTTTCATGATTTAGGGCTTGAGATTTTTTTCCCCTTTCCCCAGAGGATGACTGCAAACTGTACACATGTATATTGTGTAACTGAAGGGGGCTTTTTAATCACCCATTCATACTTGCTTTTGAAAAAGCTTTGTCCCTGTGCTCTTGACTTCCTACAGGCCTGATCCTGCTCCCGCTGAATTTTCCTGCAGGGGAACTGAATTTTACTTCAGATGAAGTCACATTTGCACATAAAAAGCAAAGAAATGTGTGGCTTGTCACACCAGTTGGTTTTATTTCAATCAGCATTTGCATGAACATGCAGTCAGGCTCTATTAAGCACTTGTTTGATTTGCTTAAAAAAATATATGTCTCCAGGAGCTGGCCAGAATATTTGAATATTGGCTTTTTTTCTGAGTCATAAAAACCTAGACATTTTTAGCAAGCAATGAACAAGAATTGCTCTACGCTTTCAATGCAACTATAAATTTGCTCCTTTTTTCCCCTTTTAGAACTCCTTTGAAGAACTCATTGAATAAATTAACAACTTGGAAAGTTGCCTGCCGTTTCTGTTGGCTTTGGGTTTCAGGGAGTTGCTTGGTAAACAAAAGTCAATGGATTCAAACAGTAACAAAGTAATTTAAATGATTAATCAAGTGTTAAAACTAGCTTAACCTCTCCTGTTTTACAAACTCTATATCACCCTCACTAAACTAATAGAGGAATAAGACACCCATCTGGAAATCTCATCTGAAATATTAGATTGAGAATCAAAAATTCAGCCAAGCAGTGTGGTTTGTAGGGATATCCTGGCGGATAATAAATTGCATTAATCTTACTTAAATTTTCCATCTAAATCATGTCTTGAGACCATATTGCACTGAGGGGAATGTGCCTAGCTTTGAATGCATTGTGCTACTGAAAAGGTTATTAAAAGGGGAAAAAAACAGATAATGACTTTTCTTGTTTTTCTTCTGACTACTTTTTCCAATATTGAGGAACCCATGTTAAATATTCTGGCACTAATGAAGAAAGTCTGCTTTTTCCTGCCAGTACTTATGTTTTCTAACAGAAGATAAGAAATTCACATATTCGGAACACTTGAGGCAATTTTTTTTCCTACCAGAATTTATATGCATGGATAAAAATAACCCCAGAATTTTCCCAGCATCGTCAGAGCAAAGTATTTTCCTCATCCTGCTCATTCAGAAGAATTTCATTTTTCCAGTTACACAGAGTATGAAAACAATATTGGAAAAGCTCCCCCAGGATTTTCATCGACTTGCAAATCTGAAAGAAGTCCAAAGGTTATGAAGTCCTACCCATGTCTTCTGCTCCTGCCCACTATCTACCACACCAGCGTCATTTGCTAAGTCTTAAATTAAATAAAAGTTAAAATGAAACGAAGCGTTGTTTAAAACCACAACCCCTTGGAAACCAGGAGTAGTGCTGTCAGCCATGCCAGTGGATGGCAAGCGGAGCTCTACAGGCAGGTGTATTGCTCCACTAGGTGGATTTGTCATCAAAACAGATGGAGGGGTCCACACTGATGTCCTGGGAGTGCATGGGCACAACTGGGGCTGCAGTGGGCAAGAACGATCCCAGGGCTCCTGCTCAACTCCAGCAAGGGGTGAGGGATGATGCCAGTGTGTTACTGAGGAGACCAAATGGGCTGGTGTCCAGGGAAGGCTGCTTCCACCAGACTCCGATATTTGCCTGAGGTCCTTTCTTGGCTAAAGGATGAGTGAGTATGAACTGAGGAGGAAACTTCTGCCAGTTGGCACCAGAAAAGCTGGAGATGTGCTGTAGGTGTGGGACACAGTCAAGGTCGTGTCTCCATCTGGGGAGGCAGGAAGGGAAAGAGAGATGACGGAAGACATAAGTCCACAGATATCAGCAGGATGGGGCCTGACATGCTGGTTAGAAGAGGCAGCATTGTGGCTGTTGCCAGAGCTGTCCAGAGAAAGATGTGACTCTCAGCAAACACATCAGGAACCACATAATTCAGGGCCGGGAGGAGGTTTCATTCCAAAGAGCGTTACACAATACTATACAGTGTCACGATGATGCACAACTTCGTCCTCTTCCTAAGAAAATTTGACCTGGAAGCCCAGAAATTTTTCAGCAGTTTGTGTCAGTGTTTCAACCCAAATCCCAACTTTTAGAGCATTGTTGGAAGGGATGTGGGCCGGGGTGGTCCGAAATGAGAGAGGGGAATGGTGCTTCTGATTGCCTCAGGACTCTCCTGGCTGTATGTTCAATGTGCATGGTGAAGCAGGGGCTGAGGTGGATGGAAACACGTTTGGTCTCTTCCTACCCATGCCCAAGCTTAACTCCCTCCAGACACGAGCCTGCAGCCCTGGGCTGACCAGCTGTGCAAGAAAGGGTCGGGGTTAGTTCCTCCTGAAAACGTGACTCCTGCTGCTTGTCCCAACTCTGCAAATGCCGCAGTCATCACAGCAAAGGACTGCTGGCTTTTTGAAGCCTCACAAGAATCCCAAAATATGTTTTTCCCCTCTTTCTGCAGCATCAAAAGCCCAAGTAAGTCAAATCTATTTTCCATGCAAATTGTTTTTGCACAACTAGAAAAATACTGAACCAGCGAATTCTTCTTGGGAAACAAATTCCCATTAAAATCAATGAGACAAGCTTCCCACTCGTTTCTATGGTGTTTTGTTATATATTAAACAGCCTTATGAAAATATTCCGGTTGTATTTAGAAGTATCACCACTATAATATGCTACTGCTAAATCACAAATCAAGCATAAAAATGAGTCATCTGAGCTCAAAGTTTGTGCATTTCCTTACACAATTATTGTGATTGGCTCTGCACTGACTTTTTAAACTCTGGTAAATCAAAATTGAAGTTATGCTTCAGAGGTAGTAAATACTTTCAAGGCACCCAAAGAGCCTTAATTCTTCCCTGAACTCCAGGCACACGGAAAGGAAAAAAGGGGGGGGGGACGACACATTTTAAAAAAGCAATGAGGCTTTTAATATCAATTCATTCTCATTTTAGGTCATAAACTCTGAAATAGCAGTCTGACTTGATTTCAGAAAGGATTAATGTTGCCTGGGTGGCTTTGCCCTTCTGTTTTTTTCCTTCATGCATTTGGATTTGTTGTGAATGTAGTCTTGACTGGGGTTTACAATGCTTGAGTTAGGGTATGACCACATTGCGCTTTTTTATGCTTTGAATAATGATTCACATGCTCAATCTTGGCTTCATTTTGATGTAAGGTTCTGTTCTTTTTCCTGTCTGGGAAGGTATCATAGATATATCCTTGCAAGGTTGGGCTAATTCTGAAGTTTTCAAAAAAATTCAACAAATTCCAATTCAGAATTTGAATTTATCCCATTATGAATAATGCTGCAAACTGGACCCCATAGTCACACCATCTCCAAGTTTGCATCCTGCATTTGGAATTATCTTTTTGCTGATAGGTCCAGGAAGAGCAGCAGGAATACTCTCCACACCTGAATCTGCTGCATGTTGAGCTTAGGGGTGTATTGCTATTGTGCAGCAAAACCTTTTCCCAGTGGAGGGAGTTCGTCCTCCTTTCTATCCCCTGGGAACGATGCATGGATCAGGTAAAACTGGGGTGCATACCAGGAGCTCAGATCTCCCATCTCCCACAGCACAGGGCTGCTCTCGCATCTTGTGGTGTGGATAACAAAGCTCCCATTGATCCCCGGGCCCCAGGATCAGCTTCATCCAGGCCTAAATTACTCATCTGTTTTTAATGCCAAAAGCAATTTGTTTTTTTTATGGACAGTGTGGTTGCAAAGCCATGTTTTTCAAGATTAAACTTCTTTCATCTGGACAATGGCAGCAAGAACAACAAAGAAAAAAATTATTTTCAAAATAATGAAAAAAATCAAGATACTCTTTTTTTTTTTTTTAATAGAAGAAAGTAATTACATCCAGGCACCCAGGCTGACTGCAAATGCCAAGTTTGTGCTTGATGCTGTTTTAACTGGTTGAAATATTATTTCTAAACAAACAGAGCTTAAAATGGAAATTCTGATGGAGCTTTGACTGTATTGCTATTACTATCATGCTAAATCATTGCTATAGTCCTAGTGGTGTCAGTGCATAGCTACAATTGCTTGCAGGATAATGAAAGCTCAAACCCAAAAAACTCAGCCTCTCATATAAACTTCAGTGTATTCCACTAGAGAAGAATTACACCCCGCCAACATTTTAGCATGAAGTCATACCAGATTTGTTATAATAAACAAGTTAATAAATGTAGGCGCTCTCCTAAATCATTTACATGCTGTACAGCTATTCGAGGAACTCTGGCTTATTTTTAGTACCCACACCTTATCTAGGGTGTTCATCACAACAGCAATACTTGCTGCAATGATTTAATAGGCTGCTGTCCACACTGAACTTAATTTCTTGTTTTGCTGGAATTTTTTATTGGAACCCTTCAACAAGGATTTTTTTTTTGGTTGTCAGCTTTTTCAAGAAAGCTTCAGCATGTTGTAAGTGGTTTGATATGGCTTAGATCATTTATTTGGGTTTTAGCACATTTGTAAACTATGGAATTAACTCGGTGAAAGGGTGATTATGGTAATAAAACTGCACCATGAAGAGTTGGACTTTCTTAACTGAAAAGATTTTTTTCTTTCTCAAGTGGACCCACAGGTTTTTATTATGAAAATTAAGTTCACACTCTTCTCATATACTGTCACTGCATAGCATCCATCACAAATATTTATGACAGTGTCCTGCATATGGTAATCACACAAGCAATTGGTAGGAATGCCCTCTGGTCTCTCTTGAGAGACCATGCAACTTGACCTAGTGTTTGGAGAAGCACTCCAAACAAAAGGACAAAGAGCAAAGTTTCAGTTCTAAAGCACTCCCAGTGATGCCTGTTGGCAGCTCAGAGCACCACTGCCCTGGGCAAGGAAATTGGGATGCACATCTGGCACACAAACCTATCACTCCTACAGAGATCATGATATTACACCATCTTCAGTATCCTCTTCTGGCACCTCTATTGTGAAATAAACGTTTTTTGGCACATACATGAGTAACAAATTAACGTTATATACCCAAAGTTCTGCACAGGCTATGAATTCTAAAATTATCTGTAGGTTTAGGCATTTCTTTACCTTTAGCAGCCAAATCACACTGTCTACCCAGGTCCTTCCTGGCACCTTTTAAAATTCATCAGGACCAGATGGTGCCTACTGGCATGGCTGCTCTGGGAAAAGCCAAAAGAGAAGAAACACACCAGCCTGGAAGTGAATACCTGTTGTAATCCATTCTGCTCCGAGTGCTGCTGCAAGCATGTGCAGCTACACATTCTGCTCTGCACAGTGGAGAGCTAAGTTGCTTCTGGTGCAAACTCAACATTTGAATTGGAATGCTGACAGGGAGTTATTTAGGGGAAGCTGTGCCTGAGGAACATGTATGTACATACTGCAGCAAACTGAAGGACACATACCCTACAGAGTGCAAAATCAGACAACAGGCTTCTTGCAAAGCCAGTCTTTTTGTCTTGGAGGAACAACAGTTTGAAAGACACTTTGTGGTAGCTTGAAAGCTCCCTTTGTCATTTAATCATTGGTGAAAGTGACCGTGGTGGCCAGGTGTTCCAGCTGGACCGTTTGTCTTGCTCTGTGCATTGCTACTTCCTTCCTCAGATAATAACAAAACCGGATCTGCTTTCTGTGACAACCACTAGGAGGAATTTTTCTTCTCCTTCTCTTATCAGTCAGTTATTATCTTTCGCCAGGTCTGTCCCAGTGTATTTACCATGCTACATCCCTCCTCTGGTGCAAAATAAATGGTCTGTGGGCAGGCAAGAGACAGAGTCCAGTGCCTGGACCCCACTGCAGAAGAATTACAAGCCAAGACAGAGCACAGATGGACAGCACTCCTTGATGTCCTCATCTCTGGAAAGAGACTGGCAGACAGCTTTGGAAAAGAGAAGGAGGAAAATTGGAGAAACTACAACTATCCCCAGCCCTACATTATCTAGTACTCTGCCCTTGGAATCAGCACTCATGGCCATGCAGTACCAGTCCTAGATCTGCGGTCAGCAGCCCCTGAGGACTCCAAATTTAGCACATCCCTTGGCCAAAAGAACCCATGCTTCCAAGAGGCTTCCCCATACCAGGCTGCAGCTTAGGGAATCACTGGACTAGCTGAGCTGCCTAAAGTATCACAACTGTGACAGCAGGCAGCGTGTCAGCCCTCACTTTTGTTTTTCCACAAAATGCCCAGCACGGTCACAGACTTGAGGTATAAATCTCCTTAGGTTCAGACAAGGTGCAAGCTCGAGGATAGGCTGGGCTCCTAGACCCCTTGCACACCATAACTTAGTTTTAGCAAGCTCTCTGTCAGTCTGTGGATTGGCTTGTCTAAAATCCCCAAACTTTCTCTCTTGCTGTGGTGGATACCTTAGAAAAGTGCTTGCTGGCACCTGAAGTTTTCTCAGAAGTTACTTCTTCATCATTTTTTCCCCTAATTGAATGTTTTCTTGCTTCAGTTTTTCAGCATTTATTCTTCTAATTTTATTAGAGAAAAAGTTGATGCTCTGCACAAGGCAGAGGTAGAAAACAAAACAAAACAAAATTAAACTAAAAAAAAAAAAAAAAAAGGAAAAGGAAGAGCAAGCTCAATTTCAGACTATTTTAGTGAAATAAGCCAAAAGTTGGGTTTCCCTTTATGTCTGGAAAAAAAAAGGATCTGCGTTCTCATTGGCATGGTGCTATTCGTGAAGTTGCCAGTTTTTATGGAGTTTGCTGAAGCCTAAGCACAGAGTGCAGAGAGGTGTCAAACTGAGTGAAAACACACTGTTCGGAACAACATAGCAATTAGGGCGAGGTGTGCTAAAGCTCAAACTTCAGCTGCAGGGTTGCTGTGTTGCAAAACACAGGTTTTCCCTTGTCCCACAGCAACACAATCCTGAACCAAATTCTTCTTCTCCGAACTTCCCACTTTTTGAGTAACCCAGACTCAGTTTTAATCCTGGCTGTGACATTACAGGGCTGAACTAAAACCTGGAGTTTAAACATGTCTGAACTCACTCTAGGCACAAATCTGGACCTAGATTTATAGTTAGGGCATGTCTGTGGCCCCCATCATTAGAATATACCATAATTAGTGATAGCTGGGACTGGGGGTTCCCCCCTATGTCCTACAGCACTTTATAAGAATGGGCATTCCTGTTCCACCTATTCTGCAAATGAGGAAACTGAGGCATAAGATGACTTATTTCAAGCCACTTGCAGTCTGTAGCTCAACAGTCATTTTGGTAGGTCACACTCAGCCCACATAGGAGTCCTGTGCAGCCAATAAAGCTGCAGCTCTTTATTTGAATTTGTACTGCAATGGCAGCCTGATTTACAGACTCTTCTTCTGCTGGGGTCAAAAATTAAGTCACTTTTCAGCATGGGGGCAGACCTGCGAACTGTAATTAAAAGGTTTCCTTGGAAATATGTGTCAGACTTTTCACATGGTGAGAAGTGCTTTTCACAATATGAGCTTTCAGGCTGTTGCACTGAACAACATCCATGCGGCTAACCACTTCTCTGTTGGGTCCCAACAGCATCTGTTCCCTTGCCAACATTTTACTGCCATTCCACAGAATTCAGTGTAGCGTGCAGCTCTGCCAGGTAGGGCCAGAAGCAGTTAAGAGGTTAATAGACTCAATCCGACTTCAAACAACACACAAACCTCAGAGGTGAGCCCGACAGATGGCTGTCAAATGAGGAAAACAGATAGGCTTTGTGATGATTTGACTAATTACAGGAGAGGTTGTCTCATGCACATGGTGCTCTTCCCATCCTTTCTCCAAGACATATGCTGGCTGGAAGGGAGTCATTGATCACAGCTTCTGTGAGAGTCTTAAAACCCTTAATTCAGGGAAGTAATCAAAGGTAACTTTGTCCCTAAGTCATCTAGGCCCTGTTGAAAGCCCTCACATCAGCCCCCTGGGTCTGGAAAAAGATCTACCTTCAAAATTTCAGCTCCTGCTGGGAAAGTATAATACCATCCTGGCTGCCCCCCAGCAGCTTGCTCTACCTTCAGCAGGGGCTTTTCCTGCAGCAAACGCCTCACCCGCCACTTTCCAAGTGGATTAAGCTGTGTGCAGAGAGTCTCACAGAAGGCTTTTTTGTGAGATTTCCAGAGCACCTCATCTCCAGCCAATTCAGAAATACTACTAGCACAGCCACCTTGTGGCATTGGAGTATCTGCACTTTTAGTCCCAGGAGACAACTGGAAGCGCAGAGTCAAGCCAGAATGTATAATAAATACATAAAAGTTAAGCAAATATTTTTGAACCTCTCAAACAGGTTTGGGTTTTGTTTGATTCGAAGTAATAATAATACTTAGCACTTACTGTGTACTTTATAGTTTGAAAGCACTATACAGACTTTAACTATTTAGGTTTTGGGCAATGGTCTGGCCAGCTCGTTTGATCTGAATTGGTTCTCTCATGCCTGGAAAGTATATTTGAGAAGTCAAAAAAGAGAAGTAGGAATATCCTTTGTGTCTTTTGGGTTCTTCTTTCAATTTTTGCCACTGAGCCTATTTGTAGGAAATTGTTCCACTTCTTTTTACCTTAGTTTACCCAAAAGACAATGTGTTTCCCAGCCTCATTGGCAGGGGTGAGATATAATTTCAATGTTGCATCTAAGGTCCTCTGACAGTTACTACACAGATGCAGATGTTTCTCATTCTTCCTCACTTGCCTGGTGAAAATTAAAGCCTAAATTATGAATGAAATATATACTGGCAGCTAAATAGTTCAAACCATCCACAGTTACCTATATTGTTCTAGTAGTAATCTCATCCACTGCCCGAGGCACAAGGGTTTTGAAAGGTTACAGTAAAAAATGTAAATAGATGAACCATATGCATGAAGAAAATTCTCTTGGGTCCCAGTGTATGTCTATTGTGGCTTGAGTTCTCCTTCCAAGTCTTGTTTTTCCAAGAGTCAGCTTTAAAGCTCGCATAGCTACTGGACCAGTTTATGATCTCAAGACATATTTACAAGTTCAAACCACTTCAGGAGCTAATTATATTCTGGACACGCTACAATATTTGGATGCCAAAACGTCCGTATTCTTTGAAATGAATGTTTAGTAGCTTTCTCAAGAAGACCTCATTTCACAAACTCCAGTTACAACAAATGAACACGTGTTCCTCTTTTTGTTTCCTCTTTTTTTTGCTGAATTTGAGAAAAAAAAAGAAAAAAAAAAAAGTAATCATACCGCAATGGAAAACACTTCATTTTCTCATTAAAAAGTACACTTCAGCAGCTTTTCATCACACTGGCCCTACCACCCTCAGCTTTCTGTGAAAGGAACTGCTATGAAGGAGACAATCTTCTAGAAGCTAGAGCAGAATGGAGAAGGGACACAAATGGTCTGGAAAAGCAAGTGGAGCCTTTCTCCAGAGATTCTAGTGGGTGCAAGAGGAGGCTCAGTTTAAGGGGTGCAGCAGCCACTAACCAAGGTTTCTTGTTCCCCAGGCAGGTTTTTTATTCCCACACTTCTTGACACCTCTCAGGGAGCCAGAAATTGGACAGCCTGAGTGGAGATGGACAGGGTTGTTCTCCCCGGATCTGGTCCTTGTGCTGTACATTATACAGGGCAAAGCCAGCCACTGCTGCCTTAATTCCCAGTATTGTTCCAGCAGTTGGGCAGCTGGGGATCATGCTGTTCTCTGCGGATATGGAGGTTGCTGGATGCTTTGCTGGACATGCTCAGGCCACAGCAGAACCAGAGAAAGGAATCAGAGAAATGAATCAAGGGCCAGAGGAAATTCCTCACTGACTTCAGCATGCCTTTAGTCATGTTCAAAGTGTGACACAGCAAGACAGGACAGCACAAAAAGTGGGAGCTCTGGGAAGAGACCATACAGATAGTCATGCTCCCAGGACAGAAGGCTAAAGCTGGTGCTGAAATGAAGAGCAGCCATGGCATGGGAGAGTGCGTCATGTCCCTGCATGGTGCAACTCCAGCTGCAGGCAGCAGCTGGTGAAAAGGCAGGAAGCTGCTGGTAGGAGAAAGCTGGAGGCCGAGCTGCTTTGCGTTCCCAGGAGCCAGTGCAGCGTGCCTCAGTAATGTGAGGCTGCAAGCAGTGGGTGATATGCCACCCCCATGTGCACATGTCAGAGCCACATCTTAGTGCAACCTATTTGCCATATCTAGAATCAAGTTTTTCAAGTTTTCCTTCTCACAACTGATCATTTACCATTCCTATGATTTTTCTTGCTGCTTATTCTCCATAGACATTGCCACCTCTTTGATCTCTACATAAATACATGCAGCTCTTGAGCACACTGTTTACATAGATTAAAAGGTATCCTAAACCTTACATGTACACACTGATAACCCCAAATCTGATTTGTGATTGAGTACCTGAAAATGGCTTTTACTCTCTGGAATTTTAAGGTTTACAACAACAAGCCAGATGTCTTAGACAGCACGGGCCTTCCCCTTTGAAAATAGCAAACAGCAGCTTCCACAGTAAGGTCGGATCACCAGCAGCAGTGCCTCTGAATACCAGAATGGCATTTGAGCCTGTGAATTTCACTGTGATCCACAGAGCCAGTTTTATCTTCTGTGAGAAGGATCAGTTTATGCATCATCCTGACAGTGCAAGTATCTCGAGAGAGGTATGTTGTGATCTTAAACTCATCTCTGAACCAGAGAAACCAGACCTTAAAACATAATGTGATGGGGAGTGTGGAGTAACTTAAAAGCTATTAAGTCACAGCTGAATTTGTACAATTTCCGTATATGTTCAAAACTTGATGAACTGTATCACTCACAGTTCTTTTCAGTAAGATGGCCTCATTTTTGCAAAAGGAAGTAATGAGAAATGTTAGTGCTAAATCCAAATTATGAAACTAGAGAACAGTGCATATAGTTAACAAATACCTTAAGGCCAGTAACTTTCACAGCTTCTTGAATTCCTTGATTCATTGTATGTTCATAAATGCCATCACTGACTTTCAACACTTTAATTATAATGTAAAATTTCCATTCTAAGCAGTGTTCCTGCCAGTAGACCTGACAAGTCTATATCAATACAGACCACAGTAAAATGACAGAACAGCTTGTGTGTCTACACCAGCATCAATACCAAAACCATTCCAACTCATTAAACAACCTCACAAACATTCATAAACCCATTAATTATAAAATGCAGTTGTTAGAGGCTATTTTTCTTGTCTGCGCTTACCACAGGTCTTCCCTGAATTAAATCTTGCAGATTTAGGCAGATCATTCATAAAGAAAAGCGCTGTGAGATCAAGTCAGAAAGGCTTTTCTGTAGTACCCATACTGGGATTTGGGCCTTTAGATAACAACTATCTGGCAGTGCCCATACGGATCCAGGGTTACAGGAGTCTTTGATGTGCTGGGCATGGAAACTTTCAGGTGAAGAGGGAACTGTTACCTTATTGATGAGGTTAATACGATACAGCCACATCCGTACTGAGCACTGCACTGCTTAGCTGAGCTCATCTAAGGCAGCATCAGTTTCAGTAGCCTGTTCAGTTTTTAAAAAGCCACAAAATCTGTAAAAGAGGACTCCCTTCTACGCATTTATTTCTGCAAGCCTCTAGACAGGTAGAAAAATCATGGCAATGCAGGCACAGGAAAGATGTTATCTGCTACACAATTATTTTTAGGAACAAGATGCCACAAAGCACTGGTTTAAATGATGTAGAGCACATATATTGATGGAGTGTGGTGCACGGAATGAGTTCACATGGAATGGCATAAAATCCTGAAGCAGACATATACAGAGTAAAGACAGGCTGTTTATGGCTAGAATCAGCACATGAAGTTACCATACAGTAAGTCACAAATGCCTGGAAATTTACCTCACCAAGAAAAGATACTGTGATAACATTTAACAGATTATTTTTCTTCCACCTGGCCCTTGGCACTTTAATCCTTTTCAAGTGTCTGACCACCTCCATGTGCTTCAGAAACCTCTCTGCCAATCCCAACAAGGCTTGAGAAGATCACAGGAGTTTTCACATACTTGGCTGCCTCAACTTATTAAACAGTCTCCTTATAGGATGTTTTTATTTTTCAGCCTATATCCCAAAAATCTGATGTTCTTGGACAAGGAAATGTGAATGCGGGTGGGCTCAGGACTTTCTACCCTCTCTGCTTCCCTACCTGGTCTAAGGAAAGTTCTTTAGACCGGAAAGAGGCTTCTCCCAAACTTCTCTGGGAGGTGATTTCACAGCCCTGACTCACACTGATTGGCTCTTAACCATACATATGGCAAGTCCTTTAGCTGATAAAAAAAGGGTAAAATGCCAAAGGATTGTTCCTTTGCACTGTATAGGGCAACTCATGCTGCCAAGGGCTGCAAAATCAAGATACACATTTTGCAGCTGTAATGAAGAGTTTAGTGGGTGATGTATACAAGTGAGACTTGTAGACCATTAAAAGTGCACTTTTTAGTGAAAACACCTACACAGATCCAATGATGACTTTGAAAAAAAGAATTCCCTCTGTCCCACAAAACTCACACTTTCCTCACTCCACCTTATTCTTAAGGGAAGCCAAGACAAAGAGAGAGGTTTTATGATGTGTTGGAGGTCAGAAAAGCCAGACACTCATTCCTGGTAATGCCTTGCCTGAGAAGATGTGTAAAAAAATCCACGTAGCCCTGCTGGTCTTGAAGGCTGGTTTAGAAAGTCAGGATAGGGTACATTTGCCCTGAACTAGTCTTCTTGACCCTGTAATATCAAACTAATGGGGAAAAGGCTCTTCTACAACATGACTTTAATCCCTTCAAGACAGATTATGAAGTTGGCCAAATGAATCATGCCTTCACAGAGCCTGTATCTCTCCAGGAAGAGGTTAGAAAGATGTAAGAAGCTACTCTGTAGGCACCTGCACTGGCAATGTTAAGGCAAGTGAATTTCACCAGAAGAGACTTTCCTAAAGACACACAAGCCTCTGCTTTAAAATAATTATATTGCAGAAGTTCTGTATAAGAGACATGGAGCTCCTGAAGCAAATTCAGTGTAGGGTGACAAAGATGATTAAGGACTGAAGCATCTCTCTTATGAGGAAAGGCTGAGGGAGCAGGGCCTGTTCAGTCTTGAGAAGAGACAACTGAAAGGGGACCTCATCAATGTAAGTATCCAAAGGGGGGATGTCAAGAATCGATCCAGGCTCTTGTCGATGGTGCCAAGCAATAGGACAAGACGAAATGGGCAGAAACTGATGCACAGGAAGTTCCAGCAACACGCCAAGTCTGGAGAGCCTGTCGTCCTAGTAGACATAGGCAGATTTCTCCTTAGTAAAAGCTATTAATTGAGCCAGACTGTAAGAGTCTGATGGATCTTTACAGAAAACCTCCAAGACTGGGGAACACTCCCATGTGAGTTGATCTTGTTTTGCCACTGTTTGTCCACCAGACGAAACAAATGTTACCAAGCAAGAGATCTTGAAGGTACTGTGCACATCAGAGAGATAGTGCAGCCAATTCTTCTCACTCATCTATATTGATCCTATTTGATAGCAGTGGCATATATTCATCCAGAGCATGCCTGACTGTCAGCAAAAAGGACAACTCTTCTTTCCACCATTTGTCTTCCTGCAAACATTAAGGACCTGGTCTCTAACTCTTTCTGTCATGAAGAACTTGCCCCTTTAATGTGGGTCCAAAGTCACTGCAACTGAACATATGCTTCCCAGATGGACCTAATTAAGACTATGTGGTGGTATTTGGGGGTGAATAAATAGAGAAAGAGGAAACTTGCTTAGTGGGAGGTCTATGGAAAGAGCTGCAGAGAACTGAGAATTGGGAGACCACTAGAGTGACCACCTGATGTCTCTCACTGAGGGCCACAAAGAGTGGAAGGCTGGTGGACTGAGTCCTTCCTTTTATGGAGTCAAGCTTGAGGGCCAAAGGAGATGGGGAACAACAGAAGCAGAGTGAAAAATAGAGTTGCTTCTCTCCAGATACACCAGGAGATTTGAGATGTTGCAACTTAGACATTCCTGCAGGGAAGGGACAAGGGAGCAGCTAAAGGGGCTCTTCATGAGAGCAGATTATGAGCTATGGAAATTGCAGAAGAACATAATATTTTCCATATATATAATACCTCTGTTTGTAATGGAGCTGATTCATTTTCAACCTTTTGCATGGCTAATTAATGCTGCTTCTATTTTATGTCCTTGTAGAGCCATGTCTTCATAAAGGGTAATATAAAATTCTCAAAGGACTAAGTAAGTAGATTTTCCTTACCTGCTGAAGCACAGTTGCTCCGTCTCTCTCCCCAAATAGGGCACTTGACAAGCTCTCATTCCTTGGTGCACTCACACCTGGACCTACTTTTCAACAAGCAGGAGTTGAAGATCTGCACTTTTGCAATCAATGAAAAGCACTGGCAAGTGTGAAGGAGAGTTAAGCTGGTAATAAACAGCTCATCATTTTAAATTACCAATGTGAACATGAAGGGCAGGAACAGCTGTAGTATCATGGTTGTAAATTCTTTAGACCAGTGATTGCTCTTGGCCATGGATAGAGCATCTGGAAGAGTGAGACTACTAAACAAGTGTGGACTTTTCCAGACAATTGGTTGGCCATCCCCTCTGAAAGGAGGCCAGCACCTCAGCTCCTCCACACACACTTAGTTCTGACTTACAGAGCTGATGAAATCCAGTGGGAAAAGTGACATCATGGGTGTGAAACAAGGACTGGGTTTCATACAAAAACAGTTTTGCACACCAGGTCTTGAAAAAGCCCAGGAGTTGTATGTTACTGATGCAGTTTCATAGCCACTGCTCTTTTATTGGAAAGGTTTTGTTAGAAGTTCTGTAGCCTGCCACAGCAAGATGCATTGACTCCCCTAGGGACAATGACCAATTCATCTCTTTACATTCAGCCTGGATTAAGGAACAAAAACTGAAGACCTCAGGCTGACCAAAGAGAAAGTGATTTGTGGTCTCATCTCATCCTTCAGAAGGTCACAGAAGAAGGAGCAACACAGTGGTGTGATCAACCTTATAAGTGTGCACAAAGAAATCTGAAGACTTTGGAAATGAAGTTCTCCTTGGCTGAATAACGAGTCTTCCAGAGGCTGTCCAGGCAGTTTAGTGGGTCTCTGAGCAGAAAGATGGGATGTGGACAGGGCTTTGAGTACCTCTACCAGGTCAGGGAATCATTTAATGGAAAAGTATTGAGAGAGAAAGACAAGTGCAAACACAGCTATCACTGAACAACCACAGCATTTCAGGCAAAACAAATATTAAATTGTGTTTGGAGGGAAAGTTGGCAAATATACCTAGCTCTTCCAAAGAGGAGAAAGGCTTGATTCTGACTTTCTTATTAAGTGTTTTGCTTCCCATTAGATCATCCCATTTACTAAATACCTACACGCATTTTGCAAGACAGAACTGCAGATTACATGGGTTTCTCTGTGTAAGAGCTTTAACACCATGTCCTTCCCATTTCTCTCCCTCTCCCAGAGTTCTCTTCCCCAGTTCTGAGCACTTCCCACAATCTAACTCCAGTCCCCAGATCCAAGGATGGGATTTTTGTTTTCTCAGGGAAGACTCCCTTAGGCTGCAACTGTTCCAGGAATGTGTCTATGGGGCAAGAAAACCCCAGAAAAAATATGATGTTCATTTTTTAACTAGAACTGCAATTTATGAGGAACAGCTGAACAGACTATGAGAGGTTTCATTTAAATAGATTTGAAGGCCACAATGACTTAGAAGAACTGTATATGTCTACTCATTTGTGAGACTTATACATTGCATATGTAAGCGTCAGGCTCTGTTCCCTACTGTCCCTGTGTTTAGGCTTGCATGTGATAACCATGCACTTTTAGCGCTTCACATACACTAATGGGGATTTTTGTTAAAAAACCCCTTGAGGATTGAGGCATGTAGAAATTCAGCAAACATATTAAGCATGCCTAGAAAATCTTGGGACCAGCAGGTTGAGATCAGGCCTCAGGGTTACCACATCTCAGTGTCAGTATCTCAGTTGCTCCCTTTCCTCCTCATTCCACCACCACTGCAGTGGCTCCTTTTCTTCAACAAGAGCCTCATCATATATTTCTATCTTATTGCCACAACTGTCAGCTCATCTCCAAGAGTCCCTCAGCTGCATCACAGGATGGTGAGGAGCAGGAAGACCTTGAGGATCCACAACTGTCTGAAGCCTAAGCATAACCCTTGCTTGTGGCTGGGGCCGAGGTGCCCACCCCTGTGGGGTCCAGATCAGAAAGGTGTGGGAGCAGCCATGTTGGGGCCTTGCATCGATCATCTGGGCAAGCCCTTTCCAGCACCAGTGTTCCTGGAGCTCGAGGCTCTTTAGATCTCTGAACCCTACCCCTATGCATAACCCTAACCCTAGCCCTAGCCCTTAACCCAAACCCAATACTGTGGGTTCTCCATCTCATAAAGATGTAGGAACAGCAATGTCAGGGTCCTGCTGCCATGGCCTCGGCAGGCCCTTTCCAGAGCCACTGTGCCTGGAGCTCGAGGCTCTTTAGATCTCTCCAGCCTGACCCCAGCCCCTGAGGGCAGCCTGGCACCAGGCCAGAAGGGCTCATCACCATAGGGGGCACAGATTAAAAACTCTGCAGTTGCCAATGGAGGCACCCGTTAAGCCCAGGAGCCTTGGATCCAGCGCTTTAACTCAAGGTTCTTGTGCCCTGTCTGAGCGCAAAGGAGAAATCCCCACCAGATAGACTCAAGAGGTGAAAACCACACTCAAATTTACTGGCAAAGATATCAAAATTAAATGATCAAAAATCAACTGTCTTTGGGAAAAGATGAAATACAACACTTAATTCAACATAAAACCACTTCTCCCAGCATTACTTAGTGTTAATTTAGCATTTACTTAGCATAAACTTAGCCCAACCGAGAAAAACCTTGAAACTTATGAAATGCTATGTTCCCCCACAGTTCCAGGAAAAGAGAATTAGGGAAAGAAAGACTGGCAGAGAGAAAGACAGAAGGAGAGAAGAGATCTAGAAAAACACACCTAGAGCTCCCACCTCACATAGCCTTGCAGCAGGGACAGGACGGGAACTCCATGCAGGGTTCTGGGCTGTGACCACGTGCTGACCCCTCATGCTCCGCCCTTTAAACTCCACAGCCTTCATGTTCCCTCCTCTTAGGTGGGACTGCCGGTCACTTGGCTAGCCAGGGCCCAGGGGAGCACCTGGGGCCCCCCAAGCGTCCAGGACTGACAGCTCAGCCAGGCCTCTTACACACTTGGACCTGCCCCCACTTCAGCAATTCCACATGGAGCCTTCCCTCCTACACCAGGTCTGCCAGGGGCAATTATTTAAACTTTTAATTACATGTTCAGCCCCTACCTCTGGCTAAACCATGCAGAAAGGGGCTAACTTGGAATAATTTTCATTACTGTGAGGTTTCTGTTTGGGCTGGTGCACTAGATGTGGGGGTTTTAAGGATATTTTCTCTGCCTAAGTCTCCCATTACCATGGCTGAAACAGTTAGTCAGCTTTGACATATTTTCCTTGGCAAAATATATTTTAAGTTGTTGAGAAACCTCTCTTCAGTTTTGAAGGTCAGGGAAATGCGAGGTCAAATTATGAATGCGTTGGACTACCTAAAGGTATCGGGTGGAATTTTCAAGAGCATTAGTAGGTGTCAAACTGGGCTATTAGAAATCAACTGTAGCTTGAAGTTCCCAAATCTCCTTTAAAATCTGGTTTAAACTATGTTTGAGCATCCTCTGTGCCACTTAAACATGTGGAAGAGCAAGAAGCTGAATTCTGTTTTCTTATATCCAGCAGAAGGCACTAAAAACCAGATGGGTTTTCTACCGTAAAATTACAGAGAAAATTTCTCTGTAAGTTACTCTTGGCAGACTTGCTTCAGTGAGTGTAGTAATAAACATGTGGCTGCTTTTGCTCTCGTCCTCATTTTCAAATGTAATTGTATGTTGTTTACAGGGTTTCATAATATAGAAGCCAAATAGTCAAGGGAAAGTCTGTCTGTTTTTCTTGCACTTAGTAGATAAATTATCTGCTCTGGTGGAACACTGGTGGAGCTAAACATCCTTTTTTTTAAACAAATCCATGTAATACGTGATACAAAATAGCAAGATAATATTATGTAACATATAATATGTTTCTAATCTTTCTATATCCAGATAGCTAATACTAATATCCCTTACTTATAATGATTTTCCTCCTCTTGGGATTACAACATGAAGGAAGGTTAATGTCTCAACAGAAAGTAGGAAGTGTTTGCACCATTTCATATAGTGGCCAATGAAGATTAGTAGAACTTTAATGGCCCTTTCACCCAGATAAATTGTAGGATAGGATCAGAATCAATTTCTTCCCACTCTACCACCAGTATGTCTTCTGAAAGAGATAAAACTAGACCTCTTCAGAGCGTTGCTTGTGTTTTGTTAGTGTTAGAGTCAGCTCCATATCCTAAGTATTTCAACTACAGGAGCATTTGGATGGAGAGCTGGTCTCATGTCAAGGTATACCACCGTGAAAAGCTATGCTTATATACTAATGTCTTTGCCACTACATGCAGATTTGAGCTAAACCCAAGACTTCATAGCTATGTAGCCATGGAAATCACTGTTGCTAATGAGTTCTACATCTAACCTGTAGGTAGGAAGTGCCTCAGCTCCTAAAGTCTAGAAAAAAGTTGCAGTAAATCCCTGTGATTTGAAAACATGATGCATTCAGAGGCAATATGTGCACACTGCAGAAATCCTGCTTCACACATGGTAAAATTAAAGCTGGGGGGAAGTCTTATTGCTAAGGTGAGTTGCATATGTGTTTTTGCAAGTGTGTTTATGTGGAGTTTTTAGATCACAAAACTAGAGGCCTTGCTCAGGCAAAAATCCAACTGGCTGAAATTAAAATGTTGTCTTATGAAGTCTGCAAAATTGGGCTGGGAGAGCATGTTTGTACATTTTCTGAGCATGCTAGAGGTCAAGGAAAAGGTTGCCAAGACTTCTTGTTTGTGTGCCCCTCCCCAATATATGGCCAAGATGCAGGTAAAATTCCCATGACTTTCAAAGAGGCTGCAGAATTTGGCCCACTGGCTATCAAAACAGCTCTGAAGAGTGGAGTGCAGCTAAATTATTCCAACACCAGACAAATGGGTCTGCCTAACCTAAGCCATAACATTTGAATTATTAATGTTCTCTAATAAAGGGGATAAAGTGTCTGTAGAACAGAGTGTTTCAAAGCTCTGTTAAAGATCATGCCTATTTTAATTTAGAAGTTCAGCTTGAGGAGAGACAATGCTGGCACTGTGTTACAGAGATTTAAAACAAGTCTGTCTTGAGGATTTTCCTCTGTCCTTATCTGTAATAATAGAATTTTTAAAAGAGTCAGAGCAAGAGCAGCAGCACTGGAAAATATCTTTCTCAGAAACTATAGCAGACAGGTCACAACATTTTTAAACAATGATAGTAACATTTATTCTATCAAAGCCATTTTATGTTTTATTTGGAACTCTGGCGCCTTTATTTTTTTAAGCTCTCATAACATGACACTAATTACAGACATCAAGATGCTCTATGGAAGATACCAGGCAAAATCCAGATGCTGCTTCTTTTCCTTTCTCTGCACTCCCACCCCAGCCCTTTTGTGTGCATTACATCATTGCATAGTTTATTTTAAAAGTGCCTCAGAAATGCAATTATAGTAATCGTAGACAGAAGGAAATTTATGATGAGCACCTCTGGCCTGCAAATTCCTTTACAAAGCACTCCTGCTGCTCATCAGAAGACCTTCTTGCTAGCAGAGACTTGAAAATACAGGGGCTAGAAAATACAATTTGGATGATGCGTTATAAAATTTTGGGCTAAAGTAATTTTCATCTTACGACTGCAAGCACACGCTTCCTGTTTTCTGTCTCTTCCACCAAATGGAAATTACTGGATCAGTCAGAGGAATGGGTTTGTGTTGTTCCCCCTGGGAGACCGAGCTGCAGTAGTGCATGGGGCCAGGTGGGAGCAGTGCTTGGCTCTGGCACCCCAGGGAGCACCCATGGGTGCAGATTTGCAGTGAAACCTCCTGAGAGAGACCCACGTCCCAGGGGTGTCAGTCAGCCCAGAGAAACACAGAGCAGTGTGCAGGCCACGTCCCCGTTGTGTCACAGCTGGCTGCAAGAAGTCATTGCCATGTCATGGGGAGCTGGTGATCTCCACAAAACACCCACAGGTGAAATAACCAAGGGCCCTCAGCTACCAATGGCAGCACTGAAACTGAAGTACCTTTTAGAGACATTGATCAGCTGCCTCTAGCAGGTGGTAAAATTACCATCCAGCCCTCAAAATTTTTGGGCTTCCCTTTGACTTGACCACATGAGCGTCTGCAGGCTATGTGTGACATTTTGGCTGGGGTAGCATCAGCCAGGAGAGCATGTGAGCCTGGCCCTCTGCATGCCCCCAATGCATCACAGGGGCTCCCCACAATTCACACCATGCTCCCCTGGGCCTGGCCGGCACCACTGGAGTGTCTAGCTTTGGTCAGGATAACAGGGGCTCAGCACTGCTGCGTGACACCGATCACTTAGCACATCCCTGGAGCTTTGTGGTGGCACATATGCATAGCCCTACCGTGCTGCAAGGCTGAGGGACAGCCTCCTCCCTCATATTTTCCCACAGGCAGAGCTCACAGGATGAAATCCCAGCCCTGTTGAAAGTGTGATCAGGATTTCAGCCAAAATTTTGCAACAAACACATTTGTCCTGCAGAGTAAGCAAATAAAGTGGCAATGCTACACCAGTAGAGAACAGGAAGCTTTTGATGACACTGGCTCCAATTTTTTAACCTATTAGGATTTCCATTGCCCTCAGGCTCATTATTCAGCAAAAAAAAAAAACACCAATAAATCTGAAATAACAAATGAAACACATGCACTTAAGCAAAAAAATAATCCTAGGAAATGTTCTTTCCTTTAGCACATTAGAAACAGTCAACACAGCAATATCAGAATGACTGTGAAGTTCCTAAACACATTCCATCTTCCAAAACAAGGGTGTCACCAGCCTGCAGAGATGCAAGACTTAGGTCTTGGAAGGATTTTAGGATCTTGGATGCCCCTTCCCTAGAAGTGTTCAAGACCAGGTTGGATAGGGCAAACTGGTCTTGTGGAAGCTGCCCCTGTTCATGGTGAGGGTTTGAAACTGGATGATCTTTAAGGTCCCTTCCAACCCAAACCATTCAATGATTCTGTGACCCAAAGATCTCAGAGAGAAAGAAGGGAGGGTCCATGGTTGGAAATCTGTCACTGATATCCTTCATGCTCGTGTCTGAGAAGTTTCTTTCCACCAGTAATGGCAAGGACTAAAAGAAATGTGCGGATTTTCCCTCCCCGCTCCAGTGCTGTTAGGAGTGATGGAATCTGCACACACCTCTGTGTCTCTGCTGTGCTGTCAAGTGCTTACACTCTACTTCATGGGTATGAAAATCCTGTCTCTTTAAGCACTACAAAAGTCATTTTTGCAATAGAAAAAAGATTATCTTTTTTGCCACTGTCTGTTAAAATTCCTTGTGGACCTCTGAGCAGATCCAAATTCTTCCTTCTACATTAAGCTGTGGAAGGTTTATTCTACATTTCCATAAGTAGCCATTTTAACTTTTCCATTTTCCTTTTTTAAACAGGAAACCTCCCCACTGCTCCTCCACTTTCTCTAAGCTCTTTGTTTATATTCTACTTCCATTACCAGAATTATTCTTACATTTTTCCATCCCCTATTCTGAACAAACATTTACACTGACTCTGAATGACTCGTATTATATATAAAGGGAAACAACAAAGCAAGAGGGAACAAAAGTAACATCTCTGTGAGAGGATGGATGAAATGTGGCTGCTGCCTCCTTGCTGATAACAGCCTTGAAAGGAAACTGCTGTCATCCTTGGCCACAGGACCATGCCAAAAATGCAGAGATGCATCCAACGCAACCCAGAGGCATGCAAGTCACAGACGTACAAGCCATGGGTCACTAAAGTAAATTACCTCCTCACACTTGAGTTTTATCCAGTGATACAACAGTTAATACAATATATGTATGCCCATTTGAGAAAAGGAAAAAGGATCCAGCCCATACAAGGGATGTGGCCCTGATTTCTCCTTCAGGCTAGCATCCCTGTCAGCCCCACATTGCCTGGGAATGGAGCAATGGGCAGGTGGGAGCAGGTGGGCCAGGAGAAGCATCTTGGTGCTCTGGGAAGAAGCAGCAGGGAAGCAACACTGCCGAGCAGAAGTGTCACATCTGGAAAAATTTTGTCACCAGGAATGTGTCCATAACTGTGGGGGCAAATGGTACAGCGGTACAGGGGACTAGATGTGCTCTCTAGGAGAGTCTGCTGTTCAAGTTTGGCAGTTTGTGGTTACCTTGATTTGCACTCAAGGTATGAGGGGTCCTCTTCTCCATTTTCCAGGATGTATCAGTGACCAAGCCTTTGTTTCTGTGCCCACAGTGGATGCTGCCCACCAGCTGTGCCAGTGTAGCACAAGCACCTGTCTGTCCAAGCACCTCACAGAAAACCTCTCTCATTCCACTAGAAGACAAAGAAGGCTGTCTTCAAACAGCTTCTCTTCAGAGCATTTGCAGCAGGTAGGAGTTGTGCATGGGAAATATGTCTTCCAAGTGTCCAAATTCCCCTGAGCACGTCATCATACATGGAAACAGCAGCAATAGACAGAAAGGAAGAGCTGAAATTCTTCCCTCTCCTTGAAGGGATGTCTTCCTTAAAACAAACATCTTGCTGTACATTTACCAGGTAACATGTCCTAATGCACTTAGCATGAGACCAGAAAACACCTCCCCTTCCCTTCCTCTGCTGCCCTTTTGTAATTTCTTCTCAAAATATTCTCCCATCATCTCATTAGTTGGGATTTGATAATCTATAAAAAGAAGGGAAATTTCTACTTCTGTTTATATGTTCTTCATCTTTTTACAAAATCTAAATGCTCAGTTTGCAAAGCCAGTATACATGTAGGGCCTTTTCCACAGATGGTCTCTAGAAACTTTATTACTACCCATGAGAAGCAAGAAAAGAATCTGCTTGGAAGTCCCAGGATGGATTTGCAGGCCTGGTGTTTGAGAAAAATGAAATGTTTTTCTTGAAATCTGAATATATTTGTTCTGTAAATCATTGCCTGACAATAAATCCCCACTTTTTTCAGAGCTACTTTTTATTGTAAGCACTTTACAACCTAATTTCCAGAGAGATCTTTGAATAAAAGATCATGTGATAAAGTTTCTTGACATAGTTTATGCTTTTATGTGTTATTTTCAGCTTTATCCCAAAACAGTGTTAAAATTGTTATGGCTCTGTATCTTACAGATCTGATTTTATTTGCATCTTCCATACTTCTGTGTTTGTAAAATCTACTTTACAAATGTCTAGATATTAATTCTACTGAAGGTGTTTTACAACACAGCCTTTTAACTGAGCAAACAAATTTAATCCCACCCACATGTCCTAGTAAAGGAACATGTTTTTTTAAACTCTGGCTCAGCATATCTTCTCCTCTGTGGTGATGAAAATGAATATTGCATCTATGGTGAAGCATGTCAAGCTCTCTGTGGAATTTATTATGCTCTCTGCACCAAATGTTCTACCAGCAGGTCTGCCTCGTGCTATTCAGAACATGTATAATTAGAAAAGAATTCAGCCAACGCTGGAAAGAATGACTGTCCATAACTCATCAGGTTAGAACACTGGAAGGCCTGGAGCAGGAAAGAAATGGGTGGAATTTTCTGCTGGAGAGGAAAAACTCGTTTTCTTCGCTTTCTTACTGTGTATACCTAATTTATGTGTAAGATGAAGTTCATTATCTTCTCTTTGAATCACATTATTGATCCGAGCAGCCACAGGACAGCATCCATTTTCCACGTGGCCCGGAGCACAATCTTTGGATGGCTGGAGGGGCAGCTTGTGCTTGGGAATGCATTGTCCTGTCCTGGGCTGGCCATGTTTCTGTCGTAAGTCCTTGGAGAAAGCTCTACTTTGTGTGAGTCTCCAGGATCTCCGGGGACTGATGTAGATGTGCAGGGTTTTTGGTTTGTCCCCTTCGACAATGCCCCACCCCACTGACAGCAGAGAGCTTTAGTGGTGGCTTATACACAATAACTTCAGGATTCTTCTCCTTTCCCACATTCTTACATGAGGCTGCAGCCAACAGAGAGACCTCTGCTTGAGCTGTGAGGGAGCCCATATTGTGTCTAGGTGTCAAACACCAAGGTCCTTCTTCTGAGACAATTACCTCTAGTCCTCGTTCACGATTTCAGGATTTCGGATTCCACTTTTGCCCTCTCACAATGTCTAATTTAGCTGCTCTTCACATCTAACAGGCTTCTAACAATGAGGATCATATTTTGATTCTTCTTTTGTCCTCATTGTAATGTCTTTCTCAAATATTCCAACCTCATCAAATTCCTTTCTCATTATCAGAACCTAAGCACTGATCTCTTCTTATTCTTAACCCTCCTGGATTCTTATTTCTATCTGCAAAACTGAGGCCAATTCCTTTGGGAAGAGCTGGCTCTCCACAGACGTAGCCTTCAGACAAAACTCACTCTTCAGTTTCAAATTGGAAACATCTGCATTAACATGGCTGACATGCAAGATAAGGCCCAGGGTTCATTTTAAAAATTATTTTGACGATTTTCCCAAAGAATCTTTTTTTTCTTCCCCTGTAAGTAAAAGTCTTGATTGCTGCTTTAGATGTTGGAGATTTCCAGGGAAGAAGGAGTTAGTTTTTCTGTATTTTAAAAAGTTTACAAGGGCACTGAGATATCCTTTGTCACATTCACTAAAATATTAATAATTGCATTTTGAGTGTGAGCATACTTCTGCCTGTCTCACTAGGGCCAAATCCCTGCTTGCTTCATTTTTCTTAATAGTTTTCACATTAATCATTTCACTGAAGGAAATGCTGATCATATAAGTTGGTCTTCAAGGTTTCAGTGGCACAGGTTCCTTGTGAAGGGGGAGGAGGATTTCTGTGGTAACATCACCTGCAGAATATGGTCAGTATAGGACATGGGGTTCAGAGTTTTCGGTTCATCATGGTGAGTGCAGTCTCTGTGTATGTGACTAAGTGTCCTATTTCTTACATGGGCCAGGAACAGATGTTTGGGGAAAGCACAAGGCTAGGGCACATATCACAGGGTGATTCATGCCCATTACACTGGGCCGGCTTCCGAGAAGCAATACTTTGGGAATTCCTGAGCTAGTGGTCACATATGATTACTTCAAATCACTTTGAAGAGTCCTGGTTGACCTATCCTTAATGAATTTGTCTCATCCCTTGCAGAATTCATTAGTACTTTTGGTCTCTGTGAGGGCCAGCAGCCAGGAATCCCTCCATTGCTTTTGGAACTGCTGCCTCACATTGTCACTGGTGCTTGTATGAGCACATTGCAGCTAATCATTCTTTCATGTTCTCTGCCAGCTTCAGCATTTCTCAGGGGTCTGGCAGATTCGAGCTCTGCCATTTCTTTACTGAGCTGAAGAGAGTAAGACCTTATAATCACTCTCTGTAGAGAAGCCTCCAAATGTCTATATTGTCCTTCTCTCTACATTTACTAAATTACCCATGATTTTTTTTAAGATGCAACAAAATTTTAGGCCCTGGATAAGTACCATTGTAGCGGTAAAAATAACAACATACTCCCAGCACACTCCCTTATTGCACTCTCTAGGTCTTTCACTCCATCTTTCAGCTAATCAATTTCTCTTGATGCTTTTTTAGCCATTCTTTTTTTCTAGTTTTCATTTTCCATGAAGACACATTTCCTATATTTTTCTTTCCAGCTGTTGTGTGGAGAGTGGGGGAGATGAATGACATTATCTGCTCTTCATGTCTGCAATTGAAATAATACCTTAGAATATAAATAAAGGTATACCATAATCAAGGCATAGGATTAAAAGGTTTAGCTAACAGATGATCATTAAATTCATCTACACCTTAACAATTGGTACCTATGATGTCCCACTCATTCCTTGCATGGTGAATAGGATCATTTCTGTGTACTTAATCAGAACACATTTTAAATCACACTGTATAATATACTTTGTGGCAATGCACGATGGCCAAAGTATATAAAATATGATGAAGTTAAGAAGTTGCAGCTGAACTAACAATATATTCTTCTGGAAGGAGACATTGAATAAATTGGTTTTTGATAGCAAATTAAAGTTCTTGTGAGAGCTTTGTTGCATTCCTCTGCATTCTTCAGACACAACTTTTTAAACAACTATTTCCAATTGTAAATATTCCCCTAAATGTCCATGGTATTAAGAACATAATGTATATCTTACAATGATCAGTTAACATGATGAATACAAACTTAAGAGAGCCTTTCTCATCAGGAAGTAATAACTTTATATAGTTTTTTTGGTCACAGTGGCAATTTCTGTTTTGGGAGCAGTCACATATGTATGTTCACACATATTTCTTCAGAGATTGACCAAGCTGATTTAGAGTAAGACATAGATTTTTCCCAATAGAAGGGAAACAGATATCTGTAAGGGGGGAAAAAAAGAAATCTTTTCCCCTCAATTTTTCAAAGGGAAAAAATACAAGCCACAAACACACCAGTTTCTGCAATAATGTAAAATGAGCACTAATGAATGAAGATAGAAAGTAGAAGACATGGTCTGGTGAACCATTCACAGAGAAGATTAAGTAGCAGTTTTGGCTTTTACTTTAGAGCTTGTCTTTGAGTCGTTCAGAAATTGAGCTAACACTCTGGACTAGGAAGTACCAGATGATCTCTCTGATGTCTTTTTTATATTCCTATGTGCACCCTCACAAAATATCAAGATCTGACATTAAAAAAGAGCAAACTCTAGAGAAAATTTTGAGGTGGCATTTGGGAGTTAGCCAATTCTTGCCTGCAATCTTTAACTAGCCACTTTCTTGAGAAAAGCTTTCATTAGCTCCAGAATTTTTGTGCTTCATTTCCTCTAGAAAAGACTGTAAAACTGGCCAGCTTCACATCCTTTGCAAAGTTCACTTAGTGCCTGGACAACTTTTTGTGGTCCAGAGATGAAAAATACACAGCAATGCAGAGGCTTATCAAATGGTTACAGCATTGGAATATAATTATTCAACTTGAAATTCATCTATAAAGAAGCATGTTGAGAGAGGGAGAATAAACACATGTGCATGAAATCTGAACTCATCCAACTTTTTCAGTTCAGATTATATTAACCGCTTCCCTTCCCTGAGTCATCATCATGCATCAACCTCAAGCCAAATTTGTTTCTCACTTGTACCCATGCAAAGGGCTTCTCTAATGCTGCCTTATTTAGACTGATCTCATTAGTTTTCTTATTCTTTACTTGTTTTTGAAAAATATTTCCCCCTTCCCTCTGGGAGCACCCAGGGAGATAGCAGTTAAAACCTGTTGCAGCAATCTATCTCTCCTGTTTATCCAATCAAATCCCATCTCTCATTAAAGAATTATATTTGCAGTCTCTCATCACTGTGAAGATTAATTGCTGCAAGCGTGACAAAGACTCACACAGAGTTTCAGCCATGTCCTTAATTAATTCTTCTTTTCATCACCCCTGGCTTCACCTACTCTCCTGCAGCTTGATTCACAGGCAATATTCTGCACAAGCCAGCAGTCATCTACCTCCTACCAATAATTGCACCTCTTCTGTGTTTGAGGAGGCATTTCAGAGCCCGTTTTCCAACAGAAGCAGAAATATTAAACCTGAATGCAAAGCACACTTCCTAGCCAGCCATAGTCCTGGCAGACGTTAAAAAAAACCCAACCAAACAAAACAAACAAAAAAAAACAAAACAGAAGAAAGATCTAATTACTGGGATTGTCATCCAGATCGGAAATGAATCACATACTGCAGCTAGTAAAAAATTTTCTGTTTTATGTAAAAATGTAAATGGAAAATGACAACAGTCCTTAAATATCTTTTTTTTTAATACCTTTCCACTAGTCTTATGGCTGGCTACATTGTGTGTATACATTTATGTTTTTATATGCATTTATCTAAAACAGCACTTTTAAACAAAATTATTCTCTTCCTTTTTGGTCTAGACCCACGGAGACTGGCTAAGCTGTTAATGGACAGCTCTTAATACAACTCAAGAAGAGGAGACCTCTGATGATCTCCCAGACAGCTGGGAGATGACTGAAGTTAAAAAGAAAGGCTCCATGCCTTGTGAATGGGCTCCAGCGTCCAGGAGCTTGTTCTGCCTCCCACATCCCAGGTCTCCCTGGACCAGCCTGTGCTCCAAGCTCACTCCTTCTGAGAGCAGCTGGTTTGTGGTCTCCCATCTCCACGTTGTCCCCTGAGGGTCTGGTCAGACCAGCAGTGATTTCCAGCAGGTATCTCAGGAGATCACAGCTATATTTGCCCATGAAGGCAGTAAAAACCAACAGTGAAAGGATCCAAATTTGCCTCCTTCCTGCCCTGCTTGCAGAGACATCTGGGGGATAATTTCACACCTGCACTTGTATTTTGGACCGTGATGTATCTCCAGATGTGCTGACTGTATTAAACAAAATCCTCTTTAGACCTGTGAGATGCCTCTCTCCTCACTCTTCTTGGCCTCTGCAACCATGCTGACATCCTTGAAATACTTCATGATTTCCTGCACTTGCTCTTGAAGATTGAAGATTCCCTAAAGGTGATTGTTGTGGAGCCATCCTCCTACCCCAATCAGCTGGTGCTAAAGCTAGAGCATATGTCCAGCTTCCTACACCTCCCTCAGTCACTGCCAGTCCCTCTGCACTGCAATCCAGGCTCCTTCCAAACACAGCAAAAGAAGGAGAAATGCAAATATGCCCTGTGTGGCACCTTCACACAAAATTTCAGGGCCCTGGAGAACAGTTTGGGAGAACTGCCCTGGTTCAAGCCATGGAAGGAGCCTCCTGCCTTGTCCTCTGGCAGCTCCCACATTCACCCCTATCATGCCACATCTTCTCTGTGGCCCTGGTGTTCTGCCTGCCTCCTCCATGGCCTGGTATCTCCACAGCAGCCTCATAGCAGGTCAGGAAACCTGCTGGCCTTCCATAGGACCCGTTCCTCCCCTCAGGTCGCCTTCTCCTGAGCCTCCACACCCTCCAGACACTACTTATGACATGAACATTGCAAAGGCAAGAACCAACTTTTTCCACACCAGAATTAAAAAGTACATAATCTTGACTTAGAAGTTGTGAGATTGTTAAAAATGGAAATGTATTAGAGGTGTTTTCATTTTCTCTTTGGGTTTCCAGCATTCCTGGTTGTCTTTCCAAGCATTCTGTTTCAAGTAAAAGGATTAGAAACCATTTATATTTCTGGACAGCTGAGGTTGTCATATAAATATAGTTCCAGGAACTGGAGCCTTGGGAAAAAAATGGCAAGCAACCCCTGTAAAATTATGAGTGTCAGCAACACCCTTTGCTTTTATGAAAATCTTAGCAAGGCCCAGGAATGAATAAAGACCATAGAAGTTTATAATAGAATCAGAATGGCTGGGGTTGGAAGGGACTTTAAAGATCATAAAAGTCCAAACCCCCAACTCTGGGCAGGGACACCTTCCACTAGACCAGGCTGCTCAGGACCCTTTCCATTGTTATCCATTGATATCCATGTACAAGGTGGAGATAAGACTACAATGAGACCCAAGAAATCCGGACTTGGCCCTTCAGTTTGGCACAGGATTTCTGTGTCACTTCAGGTCAGTGTGTCCCACTTAGCTTCAGTGAAGACATTGAGTCCACTAAATTTGGGAAGGCCAGGGAGAGAGTGTTCAACATCTTACAGGACAGAATCTTCTATGTTTTGGTGTCCTATGTGTAAACCTTGGATAAAGTTACTCCTTCTGTCCTTCTGCTCTCCAGTGAGCAGGGTGTTCTCTGCAGCAGGGATTTTCCCCTCAAACTTGACGCACATTCAAAAAACACTCAGTAACTATTAACCATAATTAACCCTCTGCATTAATTTCTACACTGTCATTACTCTGAAGGGATTAAGTTTTTGTGTGTGGAGAAATCACATACATTTAAAAAGCACCAAATATTGACATTACTAGATAAGTCTGCCAATATATGTTTCAGGCAACACATGGGGACAGTGTACCTGGAGGATCCCACACACAGCAAAGCAGACAGTGATATGAAACTGAAAAAAAATTACTTGCTTATTTACAACTAATAATTAAAAGGGCCTGTCTAGGAACCAAGCTTCCTCAGCATGTGTTTAACATTACTTCTGAGAAGGTCATTGCTGGCTTCTCCAGGAAGGGAGTTCCGGAGAGGGTACAGTAAGTGCACAGAGTTTAAATGAGCAGCCCCAGCGCAGACATTTCACAGTCTTCAGGGATGCACAAACAATTCTGCCTCAGCAGCACAGAAACAATGCCCTGTATTCACAAAGACTACAGGAACTTCAATATTGTATGGAGGGGAGGTGGGGGTGAGGGAAGTCTTGAAATGCGGATAAATTGGTATTCACCAAGTGCCATTCCTTAATTTACAACAGTCTTTAACTTCGGAGGCAATTGCCAAGGTGCTCATAAAAAAAGAAATGATGAATATTCAGGATGTCTTCTGAATCCATTAGGCAACTGAGGATGAGGTCTCCATATGTACAACTTCAGCTGCTTTCACATGCTGGTAGAGAGAGTGCCAAGGTGGCGTCAGGAAGAAAAATGGCTCCTTGAGTTGCCAATGGGGAGAGAGGGAAGGACGGGAAAAACTGTGTATCAAGTGCATGGAAATTAAAATTTGTTTAAGTGTAGTAATTCAACCTAAATGTGCACTGCATGGCAAGGTGTGAACCGGGCTGTTGGAGCTATCTGGCACAGCCAGCTCTGTGGACAGGTGTGCGTAAGATCAATGTCAAGTTAAAAGCTGTCACTGAGAGGTTTTCATTTTCCACACCATCCTCTCAGGGGTCTCAGAAAGCCAGAGGACAAAGAAAGGCTCAGGCTAGACTACGAGGAAAAACTTGACTTAGAGAGGCTGAGAGAAGCTCTAAGTGTCTGGCCTGAGTGAGGAGCAAGTCAGTGATGGAACAGGCTTTCTCCTTGATCCTCTCCCCCAGCTCCCCATTTCCCTCTTTGACTACCAACATCCCAGATAAGGTAGATGAGGCGCTTACAATCACAGTTGGTAACTGATGAGGAAAACATGCTGTCCAGCTCTTACATGCCAGAAAATAATGTCTCTGGATGCCATGAATCACAGAGGATCACAGGCCATTAATCACCAGAGGGTGGAAGGGACGAGTTTAAAGTCATATGTACCAAACACAGCCATTTCTCTGGGGAATCTCAGACCTGGCATGATTCATTTTGCTTTCTCAGGGAGGAATCACAAGGGGTGGAAGAATAAATAAAGCCACGGCCTCCTGAGTTCATCTGGTAGTGAGGCAAACACTTCCATTGAGGAGAGAAGGCTTTCATCATAGGTGTTATTGCCAGAGTAAGTATTGGAGTGCCCCAGAATGGGGATAAAGGTTTTATTCAGTCTATCAGCCCCAAAAGACTGTAAAGAGTCACTGGGATTCACACAGAAAGCAGCAGGGTGACAGTCTTCATTGTCCATGTCTCTTGAGGTTGTCAGAATCTGATTTGGTAATAACTCAGGTTCACAGCCTGTCCCTGGAACCATTCCAGGTCCTTGTGTGATGGGGTATCCCAAATGCAACTTTCTGGAAGGAAGAGGCTGTATGGCCTATGCACAAGGGGCAGGTGTTGGTTACCTGCCCTTCTAGCCGTGACTGTAAAATGTGGTGGACAAAATGCGGACACACAGAGAGGTCTAAGTGGGGGAACCTTCATGAATTTTAGTAGTCTTTGGTTTTGGTCTTTAAGCAATTTAAGAGCCAACAGCTGATGACCAGACAGTGCATGAGACTCTATCACAGATCCATACACACAGGTGACAGACCTTCAAGTGCATGATTTACCCCTCTCCTGCTCCTAGGTATGGGTGTGGGGAGGAGGATGTACCTCACATCTGAAATCAGGAATGATTAGATTGTAGTCCTGGCTAGTTTAATTGCTTTTTGTTACTGTTGACATTGTTTCTTGGGTTTTCCACATCAGTTTCCCATCTGCTTAAAATAAAAAATGCCAACAGACCTGGAGCAGAACAAGCAGTTGACTTAGTGAAGACAAACGCAATTCTTCAGATTCACAGATTATCTAGCCGAAGAGTTTGAGTTCATTTTAGTTCAGAGTTGAGTTTTCCAGTCTGCAGTTATTTAGAGAACATTATGTGTTCACACAGCTCAGCTTTCTAGTGTTCTTTCTGTTTTTTAAAACCATTTTTTTCTGACCTGTCACTCATTATTTTGCATATGAGACTGGTCACCACTTCTGTTTGGGCTGTTCTGAATCTGTGGTGAAATGAGTAAAACAGGATAGATGAGAAAGGGTATTTCCATCATTAATCCCCAGCATTTACATTCACACACGAGTACCTTGCCCACATGCAAGCACTGGCATTTGCAAGAAGAACAATGAGAACTTGGCAATAGGCTGAGCAGCCCCCATCTGAGCGCTTTTAGGGAGCTGTCAAAAGGAGGAAAGTGGTAGAAGCGTGCTGAGACCAGAGTGTTTCAAAGAATTGTTCCAAGGACATGCTCCACAATTGTCTTTCCACCCTGTGCTCTCAGCTGTAACCACCAGGAATGCACAGGGGCATGGACAATACAACCACATGTCTTTCCCACTGCTTCCAAGGTTAATGTGGATAATGTTCCACAGTCTGTTCTTGTGTAAGTACTAGATACCATCCTTAAAAAACAAACCAAAGAATTATACCTAGACATTAATGAGAAGGGAATAAACAAAGCTTCTCAAAGATGGCAGAGTTACACTATGCAGTGACTGAAATAGCTCCAGATGAGTTTTCCCTGATCCACTGTCAGCAATCATCCCTTTATGCAGCACTGCAAGGAGTTCAGCAACCCGGCATGTTCCAGGCTTTCAGGGCGTTGGGATCAGCCGGTGAGCTCCAGTCTGTCAGTGGGTTGATTAGCCATGGTCTGAGAAGGTAGCCAGCATTGTCTGCATTCCAGACCACAACTAAGAGTGTCTTTCACAGTTCACTGCATTGCAATGAAAATTAATTTTCCTCCATCATTTTATTCTTGTGAAATGAAAAAGAAATAAAAAGGGGGAAGCAGGGGGGGAAAAAGACACTTAATAGGAGGGGAAACCCACAGGGCACTTAGCTGAAGGAGCTCTCTGAAAGGGGCTCTGAAGATGGAAGTCTTGTCTGTCATCTCAGCTGCTCAGTAATAGTAGTGGCAGGACTCCTGGAAAAATCAGGACAAATTGCGCTGCAGAAAGGACTGCTGCAAAGATGTTTCTGTGTAGTTTTATGGTTGCGGTGAAGACCAGTGGGCGTTAAACTTGTTTTCAGGGGTATAATTTGGGTAAATCTCAACTTTCAAGTCTTCAGACCCTGAATTTAAAAGGCAGATTCCCCACTAACCACTGCCCTGCTTCCAGATCTTGCACTTACAACACTGTGGACAGGTATCTTTGCCATCAAAAATCATGGCAGCTCTTCCAGAAATGTCTGTATCCAGAATGGTTGGGTACATATTTTGGAAGTTCTGATGACTTTCCCAGGCCTTTCTTCCCAAGGCAAAATGAAAAGCACCAGTTGGAAACAGAACCTCTGTATACTTTTCCCTTGCTAGGAATACACAATTCATCCATTTTTCTACTTTTGAAGAAAAGTAGCATTCTATATGATTTATGGCACATGTTGGACATTGCCAGATTATTATCCTATTGTTTTTGTATTCTTTAGCATCTCTTATCATAGTTCAGGACATTTTCAGCTCTATTCCTATGAAATAATTTCCCATGGTTACCTACCAAAAAAATTCCCAAATTATCAATGCTGACGGTGACATCCATAATTTTCATTTCTCTATTATAGGAGATTCAGGCCTGGATATTTGTAGGAAGGTGAGTGCAAGACTCTAAGAGGAACAGGATAAGAGGACTGAAGTTCTCTGCATCTCTACTCAACACCAACTGCAGCAGTGGAGACTTTCCATGTTGTTGTGTCAAAGAGCTTCAGCACTGACCACATCTCAGGAAGAGTCAGTGGTTTACGGCTCATGATCATCCACATCGATTCCCCTTTCCATGCCTCAGTTGTTTTTACTCTTAAATAAAGAAACATGTAGTCAAATCCAGAGAACCTTCCATTTGCATGGATGAAGGGCTGACTGTGGAATTGCTGGTGTTTGAATTTCTGGATTTAGGGTGTCCTGTTTAGAACAAACCAGGCTTATTAGAAGACAAAGCTATCTATTCAAATGCAAGAAGCCTAAACTTTTTCTTTCTTCTAATAGCATAACTTCATTCCCTTCAATGGAATAGAATTTGGTTTACACAGGTGTGAGAGGGAAATCAAGAAGCATACAGAAATGTTTTCTTTTGAAATATTTTTGGAGAAGAGGGGCAAAAAACCTGCCTTTGAACCAATGCAAACATTTGTATGGAAATTTTCATTAGGGTTAAAATTTTCTGGATAAAAACTGGAAATAATTTTTCCCCCTGTAAAATAGTTTGATTTTCAATAATCCCACAAACATTTAAATGGAAATCTAAATATTTTCACAAAATGTTTAATTGTATTTTTAAAGCTTTTGGTTTCTTTTTTTAAAATCAAAAGCTTAAGTCTTTTGTCAAATATACTTAGAAAAAGTAACTTATTTTTTCAAAATTTCCCATAACAGGTTTTTCTTAAACTACTTTAATAGAAAGATTAAAAGGACTATAAATATGAAACCAATAAAAAACTGTCACAACTGAGCTTGACAAACTAACCGTGGAGGTTAACATGCATGAATGGGATGAACAAGGGTTGTTTAATCTATAGGTTTAAGATGTTTCTGCTAACATACTTCATAAAGGGGCAAGTGAAGGGCATGGGGAAGGTTTTCCATGAATTTAGGTTTTATACAATTCATTTAAAACTAAGAAGGAAATAAAAGGAGAATGGAGGGTGGTGGAGTAAAAATAAAAAAGGATCAGATACCATAGCCATCTCTGTACATTTTGAGTGTACTCAAGATATTGATGTTCCTAGTATGATGTATTCAAGAATCATCGGGTCCATGGGTTCCAAAGCTGGGAAACTTACCCTGATGTGCATGAGATCATGGTAACCAAGCCACAGACAGACCATGTCCACACAAGCAATTGTAAAATCCTGCGTTCTGCAGATGAATATTTCAATATTCAGATGTGTGGCTGATCATAAGAAATTCCCAGGCCTTCAGTGCTCACTTTGTCCAAAGCAGTGGGAAAACTCTGATCTATCTTCTGTGTATGTTTGAGCACTGTAACAGAGATGCTCTGGAACAGAGCAAACAGAGCAGTAGTTAAGGTTAAGGTTCTTTCTCATTTTTCACAGCAGCAAACAACCCAGATAGCTGCCTCATTTAAACAGTGATTCATCACACCAAAATTCTGAAGTTTCATTCTCCTAACAGTAATGTCATTCCCTTATAACAGAGAAGAATAAAAAGTACAATTCAGAAAACAAAGAATTAAGCTGGGACCAGAGGCCTGGCATTGTGGTTTTCAAAACCAGCTCTTCCAAATATGAGAAGGAAGTTGTGACTCTTTTGTTTATGAATCATTTCTCTAGAAAGACCAAAAGAATTTATTATGATAAAACAAGAAAGTAGAATTGCACAAGGACAACAAATGGCCCAGTCTGAAGAGGGCTTTAAGAATATGGTTCATGAAAAAAAGGAAAGAAGAGGAAATCTGTGCAGTCTCAACCCAAGACTGAATGGCTCCATCACAATCCTACTTGCACATGTCATTATAACCCAGCATTGGCCAGGATAAGTCAAGTAGTGCTGGCTGAATGTGGTGGGGACCAAAGATACCCCAAACTTCCTGGACATACCTGGCAGAAATGAGAGGTGACTGAATTTGTAACAAAACCTCTTCCCTGGTCATACCAGGTTGGGGGTAACTAGAATTTAAGTGATCTTTCAAGCTATGGGGTGAATGGGAGAAACAAGAATTGGTAGAAACCATTTGGATGAGCGTTAAAAATAGAACTGAGACTGTGTATTTGTTGTGTTGCATAAACAACAAATAATTTTTAATAATATAAGATTTATAACATGCTGTAATATTCCTGAAAATTTTGTAACATCATCCCAAGAGGCAGAACATGACTTCTTTGCTCACGTTATATTGGACACAGCAAAAAGCACTGAAAACATCATGTCTTTTTTTTTTTTTAAGAAGAAAAGAAGGTATGAGGAACAAACTGAAAAGGGAAGAGAGGAAATGAGAGTCATCACATCATATCTGTCCCAATAGAATGAAAATCCAGAAGCTGCTTTCTTTCAGGGAAAAGAAACAGGAAGGAAGTTTTCAGCAAAATCAGGAGAGCATAAGGCAGGTCAGGCTTCCCCCTGAGCAAAGAGGGAGAATTTCTTTCATGGGTTTGCTGTCTGAGCCTGACAGGAAGAGACTTAAGAGGTTACATCTGCTAGGGTTCCCCAAGAGATCACTGAGAGTTGACTTGACTGCCCTTCAGCCATCTACACAAGGAGGCAGGTTTTCCCTGTCAGACAAGACTATAACAAGGTCTAGTGGCTACAAGATGAAGCCAGCAGAATTTAGGCACACTGGGTGTAACAGGGATCGTTTTCGACAACATCTCGAGATGTATGGGAGATTCTCCCATGACGTGAGGCCTCTGAATCAAGGCAACATATTTTGAAAGGTTGGTTTTAGGCAAATCTAAGGGTACACACATTTTTATGCAGGGTTTATTAAATTAAAATTTTGTTTGACAAGAGTTTTAATTAGATAACCAAAATACAACCTGTCTTAAAATCTTAAGATTGCAGAGGAACAAATCTTATGTTGTTGTCCATTTTCAAGTTTGTTGTAATAATCCTTCTTTCACAAGAAGACTTTGAACCATTTTATGAAATATTAATAGTCCTAAATAAGTATCTTTAAATCAGGCATTTGGGGAAAAGTCCAGTTGTCTTGAAGCAAGGTCTTTTCCTAGGAACTATTGATGCAATTGAAGAGCACTGAGTCTGCAAGAGGACAAATATATTTTTTAACAGATCAGGAATAGCCACTGAAGTTTTCTGTTTTCTGAAGCAGAAAAGAGACAAAAAATTCAAAAACTGTAGCAGAAATAATTTGGAATAAGTGAAAAGAAATTAAAAGGTTCAGCCTTCTTGGTAGAAAGGACATGACTAACAGCTGAGTTCTCTTTTGTAATCCAAGAATCCAAAGGTTTGCAGACAGAAAATTCAAAATTAATCAAGAAAAATGTGATTTCACTGCGAAGTCCATTGCCAGTCCATGGCTGGCAGGTTCTCAGGGTTATGTGGGTGAATCAGTTAATACGTAACTCTCCTCCAAGGCCTATGTGTGTGAAGCCTCCAGTTGGTGTATACCCACCCTGGTCATGCAAGAATCCTCTAAGTGTCAACAGAAGGGGGAACAAGTTGTGCACATTCCATGTGTTTGTGCCCTCCTCGGTCACACGGAACATCCTGGCAGCCCTGCTTGCCTTGGCCTCTCTTCCACAGCCCAAACCAGCTCCATGCCACAAAGCTGTGTCACCTATCCACTCACTGAGCTTTAAACTCAACAAAATGTGTATTTTCTGTGCTTTACCTCATAACCCTTTGCTTAGTGGAACACAGACTTCAGACTGATCACTGCCTCAGTCATCTTACTTGTGCCAAGGGCCAGCTGCAGAGGGCTTTTCCTTCAAAGTTGGGTGCCATCAGCTTCAGAGAGAAGAATTGGTGGTCTGAGTATTCCCAGAGGGCTGTGGGAACTATGAAACAGACTTCAAACAGCAAACCAAAATTCTGCAAGGTATAGCCAGAAATCCTTAAAGACTAAGGGGCATATGGCTGAGCCAGGATGCAAAGCTAGTCCTAACCTTGCGGGCACTACCAGTAGCTTCCTGTGTTTCTGGGCATCAACTATCCACTGACCAAAGGGCACTGGGAACAGTTCTCCTATTTGACGGCATTTCCATAACTATTTAATATGAATTGCTTTGCACTTTTTTCCTAGACCTTCTGGTCTAGGCTGCAGCCACTACTATGACACATACAATGGAGTGATCAGATTTTCCCACTCACTTCTTCCGCTCTTTGACTTTTCTTTAGCTTTAGGCTTGGAGAGGAACTGTGTCTGCCTGGGTGTTTGGAAAGGGCCAGCTGGCTGCAGATGCTACTGCAAGTGTCATTGTCATTTTTGCAACTGGAGTCATTATTCTGTGCTCAGATGTGCCCAGATTATTCTTGCTTTTCATGGAAGAAAATGAGGTATAACTGCAGTGATAGCTGGCAGAGAGCCTAAAAGATTATAGATTATACAGTGTCATAGGCACAAGCAGTACTAATTCAAAGTAATATTTTAATACCTTTAAAAGCTGTGATAAATTATAAAGAAAGACAATATAAAATGCATTATCAAGTGTGGGCTCATTTTACTTCAGGCATTCTATCACGTGGCGACCAAAGGAGCAAAGGAGACAGAAAGAGGGGATGGATCGCGGCTTTTATTGCTTGGCTGCAATGTCAAAATTGGGTTGGTTTAAAATATTTATGACATGAGAGAAAGAAAATCTGTGAATTACTCAGAACTTAATGTACATACTCTTAATGTGTTTCACATTTTCTTGAGTTGGGGACAGCAGAGTGGGGAATTGAGGATAACTTGTTTACTGCCAAACAGGTCTCCGTAGTACCTAGTTTTCCTATGTATTAAAATTGTGCCTGAGGCCAAGAATGCTGGGGCTGGAATTAAAGATGAGAACACACAATAACTGTAAGTAATGGCAGAGAGATTTAAATAGCACACATCAGCAGAAAAGAATGGGGAAACCTACAGTACACTGACTTCATTGATACCCCATTTATCAGCAATTACTGACTCCATTAAAGGCAGAGTTTACAGCAGACAGAGAAACAGAGCCTAAAATATGTCCCAACAGATGGACGGAGAGTGTCAGTGATGCCGTATTTCAAAGGCATCTGCAACTTTGTTATCATTGTACATGGAGTCAGAAAGACAGTGAAAAACACTGGAGTAAGGGCCAGCAAATGATTTACTTGACCCTGCATGGGCAGAACTGACAGCAAAAACCTCATTAATTCCTCAGGTCATTCTGGAAGACATTAATTTGGTTTGGACTCGGGACGAGAGGAGATTTTCCAGACATACACCAAGAATTATGAAATCTCTATAGCCAGAGGAAAGTATGTCCAAATCACTTTCTGCATAAATCAAGCTGACTTTCTGAAGAAGGATAATATGCCTAATCAGGGGAGTTATGGAACTTCTTGTACTTATTAGACAGAAAATAAAACAGTATTTTATTTGATAATCAGCTTGGGGAAGGGTTTTTTTTCCCCTCTTACTTTTACTGCTGTCTTCTCTTGCCAAAGACGAGTTGGAAAAAAAAGTCTCTTATGAATAATTGTGAGTGCTGTGATATTATTCGTTAGTTCGTGTGGGTATGCACATAAAGATATTCATATATATATCTATGGGTAATAGATGTGCATAGTTTTAGTCAACTCGCTGTATTTATGCACCTTTTGGCCTTTTACCTCTGTGTTGCAGAATGCCAAGTACCTTCACCTCCCCACTCTGAGTCTGCTTAACTCTTACCCTCAGCTGAAAGCATCTGGGTAAACAGGAGGACAAGCAGAGCAGACCTTCCTCTGGGGAGGCAGCCCTCATGCCACACTTCTGCTCCCCCATGGTCTCTTTTCTGGCCCAGCTCCTACCCAGCACTGAGGGGACCTTTGCCTCCATGAGGACTGATTAAAACTGGGGAGTCCAGCCTGCAGGACTCAGTGCAGAAACCGGGAGTCCATCAGGGACATTTCCAAAGCAGGGGAACTGGGAATGACAAGCTCGGGCCCCAGTTATGACTTGGAGAAGTCCTGCCCTAAATTTTCTGTGCCAAAAAAGATCCCTGGACAGAAAAGCACTTGTGGGGTGTCCCCAGCTCAGTGATGGGGTGCTCCAGACCCAGCTGGGGTAAGCAGGACCCTCCCCTTCTGCCAGGCTGACCTCCATAGCAAGGCTGGTTTGGCTCCAATAGCAGTCCCCAAAGCCCACAAATCCCCTGGAAATAGCCAGGAGCTCCCCAGAGCTCCACCAACCCCCCTACAGGACATGCTTTCCAGTGCTTATACATAAGCCCTTGCCACACAGGGTATCTTCCTCCGTAAAAGATACATTCATCATGTTTAGAGAAGGGTTATCTCTCCCTGGAAAGAACATGCATTAGTACTTTTTACTCATTCAACACTGGACACTCCCTATCAACAACCGCCTGCCGAAAGGGGAGAAAGAGGTGAATTAATCACAGGAAGAGACAATTTAAAGGAGTTTGGCCATAAAGTGGAGTTCATTAGGAGGCCATAATGTATTTGGGACTAACAAGCTGCAATTTGCCCACCTCTGCTGTCCCAGACAACAATAAGCAGCACTAATTGCATTGACACCGTGTTGCAGGATGGCCATAAACCCTCTCTTAACTCCTTCCATGCAACAGCTGCAAAAAAAAGTTATTTCACCTATTGGAAATGTGAGTTCTCTTTCATGATATTTAGCTCCTTATCTCCTTGAATTGAGGGAATACAGAATTAAGTGGTCTGCAGTTTTCACTCTGGAGCTAAGGTTGTAATAATAATCATGTTACTTGGCTCTAAGATTGCACTCAGAGAGATCTCAAAGCACATTACAAACATACATGGTATAGACAGAATATCACTGCAGGCACAGGTCCAAGTGAACCCCAGTTGGAAATGCAGCACAATGCACTTTTCCCCATCCATCCTCCAGGAATCAACAGGTTTTTTTCCATTTTTCCTGTTTTTTCTGGTTTGGCTTGTTAAAAATATATTATGTTGGCTAATAATATTTTTTTTCCGGGCTTCAGATTTCTCTCAATTTTTGTTTCATTATATTATTATGCAGAGCAATCTATACAGAGCACTACCATAATCACTGGCCAAGTAGGGGTGTGGGTCTAGGGCAAAAGGAGAAGTAAAACAGGGATTGAAATACTCAAGTGACCCAAGTTTGTGCAGTGCTGCACGTCTGGACTTCTTTTGATCGAGTCAGAACAAGCCAATTTTTTCTAAGACTGAATTCCAGCTCAGTTCTTCGTCGGGATGTTAGGTGGTGACCTTAGCTCTGTACAGCACGCTAGAACTTAATACAAAGTAAATATTTCATTTGGGAAGCTTTTGCAGCCCATCAACTGCAGAAGTACCACAGGAGGCACCTCAGCTGTGGGGAGCTATGTGCTCTCCCATCACCAAAGTGCTTTCACCAGAGAGGGTCATGTTCTTGCTATTACAGGGGTGACAGAAAGGCTTTGCCAGCCCAGCCTGCAGGTTCAGGAGGAGGTAACCTTGGGAAGGCAGACCAGCAGCTAAGAACCCTTTTGTTATGAGCGAGAGAAATAACAGGAACAATTTGAAGTGCAAAAATAATACTGCTTTAATCCATTGATACTCTCAGTTTAAAAATAGGAATAAAAATAATCTGGGGATTCATTTTCACGTAGTCTCAGACCGCCTCTCTAGCAACGAAAGGGAGCTGAAAATAAAAGTAAATTATTTGTATGACCAGTTTGCCTGGCTTTGCCTGGAGTGATAGCAATTGATCTCAGCACAAATGACAATCAGATAAAAGGAAGAATCCTGTTTGATCATGGTGACTCAATGCCTGAAACCAGCAGAATATGTATTTTTCAAGAAAAAGACCATGTTTCAGATAACAATTGAGGCTATTAAAGTATTAACAGATGTATTTTTTTACTCCTTGCACTCTGCAGTATCTTTGTTTTTCTTATTCTCTTTTTTCCCCTTTTTCTCCCCTTTTCTCCCTTTTCCCTTCCCTTCCACATTTCTGACAGCATAAAGATTGTACCACAGGTATCAATTTCAGTTTGGTTTCCAGTCAATTCCTCTTTAATTTTACTTTCAGATTGTCATGGTCAACAGAATGCTAAATAATCTAAGTTGAAAATACAGTAATAACATGTTTGCTTGTTGGTTTTGTTTTTAAATATTTCCCTGGGGATTTGTAACAAATCACAGAAATGTTTTCTACTGGTCTTAAATACTGTAAAATGTTATTTAATTTAATCAAAACTTAAATATTAAGCCAAACTTCATTGCACAATGTGTTCCTTTAATGGAAAGAGCTAATGAAAAACACACTAGGCCAAATTTACTCTATTTTCTTCACCAAGGAGAAATTCTTCTTTATTGCTAAGGGTCTTTGTTTGCTTCATTTTTCTGGGAACAGTGTGCAAATTTGTATAATCAGACCATGTTCTGCACATATTTTTCATGGCTATTCTGAAACAGTTCTGTCCTCATCTCTACCCCTGGAATGGGTTTGTTGGGTTTTTTTTTTTTTTTTTGAAATGTGAATCTTGGCTGGATGACTCACTGGGACACTAACTTTATCTTCATCTGTTTTACAGTAATTGGACTGGAGCAATTTTTGTGGCTGTATCTGAGGTTGTTTCCTGCTTTGAACTCAGCACTCACACTGTCGTGTTAATTTTAGTGATTACACAAACTAGACTCTGGCCAATAAAGTTATTGTAGTCAAAACCATGGCTCTGATCCAAATAACTCTTACTGTATCTGTGGCAGAGCAACTGCTGCTTCACACTATGAATGGAATAAAATCAAATAAAAATGTTCACCACAATAACTTGCCAGCAGAAGAATGTGTAGTATCACGTCTTTTGCCATGTAGTTGGGAATCTTGCACAGGTCCATTCCACATGAAAGTTTTCTGTGTCAGTTATAAAAGCACATTTATTCTCGGGGCGGGGGGGGGTGCAGTTTCAATGTTTTAGATTTCATTCAGGTAAAATCCAAGTTCAGAAAGGGCATAAAAAGCGTGTGCTGAAAATGAAGTGTGTGCTCAAGTCCCATTGAAGCCAGGTAGATTGTAAGCATATGCTGAAATGCTTATTTAAATTGTACCCTTAATTATTATGTGCTATGAGATTGAACTACGTTTCATATTATTTTCATACATCTATATTTATATATGTGTGGGTGGGTGGGTGTGCAAGGATACCTGTAAGCTGTTCACTAAAGAGCATTAAAAATGAAAAAAAGAATCCCCCACACCCTTCTCTCTTAAGTGTCAGATTATTTGATGTTTTTGACAAGCAAGTTTTTAATGTTTGGCTGAAATGGGCATTTTGTCAATGAAAAGAAAAAAAGAACCAGAACTTGTTTTTACTGATTTCCTGGTATTGCACTTCAGGTACGCTGTGTGTGCAGACAGGGCTGCAGGGTCCTCAGCCCATCCTTGCAGATCTTTGCAGAGTGCATCCCCACTTGCATCTGGAGTTTGTATTTTAATTAATCAGCTACCATCTTAACTACATTCTAATTGAGCTGATTATTTCTATCACTTATATATATTAATGTTATATATCAGATTAATGTTATGTGTACCCACTGTTAATCTAACTGCACATTTTCTCCATGATAGATCCCTGTTCTGTAGGTTTACTAAGGAAATAGCTTCACAGAGGTTTATCTGGTACCACTGGCCTGTGCCCTAACAAGACAAGCTGGTGTTTCTGATATTTTGCAAATGCAGGAAGCCAATAAAATGTGTGTGTGTGTGCGTGTGTGTGTGCATGAATTAAAGATCTTAAATACACAGCTTAAAAATGGACCCCCAAATGTCAGCTAAGGAGAAAATCAAGACTTTGAGGAAGGATTTGGTTTAGAGGGGTAAGATGTTTTGTTCCAAGGAGCAGGCACAAGTGAAACAGCATGGGCTATCCCTAGAAAAGCAGAAAAATATGTTCCAGGAGGAGAGTAGTACACTGGTAGGAAATGAGGGAAGGTGAAGCACACTCCTAAGGGGTTTCACAGGGCAAGAAAGTGGTTTGGAATTGGATTCAGCAAATTCAGAAGGCAACAGGGGATGTGAGCAATATGATCCTATTTCTTAGAATGAGAAAAAATGCTGCCATGAAAGCCTGTATCCACCAAAGTTAAGAGAGAAGGAATTATTTTTTATCTGTTTAAAATAAAAAGAGGATTTGTAATTGCTCAGGTGTAAAGTCAGGGCAACATACAGAGAAATTGCCATATTGCTGGTAAGATAGTGACAGACCTGTCAGCAAGGAGATGCAGCCAGGCCAGGAAAGCTTGGAGCCCTTGAGAAAATCTCTTCAGAGACCATCAAATGCAGTAGACACCATGCAGCTCTCAGGGGGTTCAGCCTTCTGCTGCACACCCACGGACAGAACAGAGCAGGAAAAGAGGGGTAAGAGAGGCATAGAAATGTAAGAAATGTTGCAAAATCGGTTAATGGCAGAGCTCAGCCAGTGCCCCCACCTCAAGTTCTTGTTCAGCACACACTCCACTAGGGCAGGCAAGAAGATGACTCTGAATTCTCCTGGTGCGCTTTGGCTCCCATCTCCTTGCAGATTGAAACACTGTGCTGCCCTCCTCACTTCTGGTTGTACTTCAAAACTCTGCCATATTCATCCTGTGGGCAGATGGAGACAACAGCAATGGCAGGAAATTTATGTCCTGAAGCAGCAAGAAAGGACAGAGATGCCCAGGGAAGCACCTGCATGAAAGGATACACTATGTGCCACACACCAGCAAATTAGAAGCCACTAACAGAAACCAAGGCAGAAAAGAGAATTTTCCTGCTTGCCGAAAGGCAGACCTGGAGCAAAGGCTAGGATGCCTGTTACTCCTGGGTTCTGCAATTACCCTCAGCAGATTTCTTGCTAACTTTGTCCCAATTCAGCATTAGCAGCTGCAGCCAGCTCCCATGAATGTATCTCCCATATGAGACAGCACTCAAGGCCAAGCCTCAGCCCTATTATGCAATAAGAAAAAAAATATGTGTTGTCACAGCTTGGTTTTATCACAGCCAGTCTTAACCAGGATGCTCATAAACCACCCCCCAAGCTGGTTGGTGCAACACTGTCTCTCTTAGCATGCAGGAGGCAAACGGCTGCAGGAATGTTTTATGTTTCTGTTCCATCCCCAAAGTTTCCTGTTGTTTAGAAACCTCCTGGATACAAGGGAGATGAATTATTGATATGCCAACCTTGGGAAGGAAAAGCAATGCAAGATTAGAAAAAGGGAAGGGACCTTTGTCTGAAGTAAACTGTATAAAAATCAGGACATTCAGTTCCCAAGGAGCCACACACAATGAAGAGGAATCAGGCTACCGTAGCCTGTGCAGTTTATAAAACACTAATCAGGGGTGATTGAGGGCATACCTCTGGTTTCACTGCTGGCAGGGGCAAACACCATCCCCCAAACACAGATCCTGATACAGATCCCCTGTGGTCAGCCTGATCCCCAGGCCCTGGGTGCAGAAAAATCACACAGCTGGTGTGTCCACCCAGACTAAGGCACCATGGGCGTGCTTGGAGGCAGTGTGGGAGCAGGCAGGGACCCAAACACACAGAATTTCTGCATTGACCCCTGTGTTTTACCTACAGGGATCTCTGTAGGGCTGCTGTGAGCTCCACACAGTCTCCAAAGCACCTGTATCCGTTAGTGGGGATAAGACCTCTCCAGTCATCTTCCAGCAATGTGCCAAGCCCTCAGAGAATGCTCACCTCCCAACCCCTTCAGAGAGTTTGAGAAGAACAGGCCCTTTATATCAAGCTGATGAGGAAAACAGATGTCCAACCACACAAAAAACTCCACATCTCGTGCAGAGTTGGTCTGGAAACGGAAAACTTTCCATTGAAGTACCCTCCAACAGGTGCACTCCTCTAAAAAGGTTCCACTGTGCCCTCACCAGGGGCTCTGGGGTTAGAACAGTGAAGGAATTAAGCTGCCTTGCTAGCACCTTGTCCTGCAAGGATTCTCATTTATGGCTTGATTAGCCCCATTAACTCGGAGAGAGTACTTCTGCACAATGAACACGTGTGGCATGACACCACTGGTATCTCCCTACTTCTCTAAAGATCCTACACACAGCTCACCACCAGCCACTTCCCCTCAGCTGTGCGTGCTGAACGCAGCCAGGGAAGTTGCAAAAACCCTTGCTCACTCTTCCATGTAATCACATGCACACTGTTCTTAGAAAGTACAGAGCTGTGTGCTCTAAAGCCGTGCAGCATGCAGAGAGGTGCCAGCAGCCCTCGTGTCCCCCCATGGCACCATCGAGGGCAGCCAGGGCATAGCACATGGAGAACGGGGAGCAGAAAGAGGACCCGGTGCAGGTGCCAAGTTCATGAGGGGTCACCCTCCCTCTGCCTTAGTCCCAGAAAGCTGAAACAAAAATTAGGCTGAGATATATATGGCTAATGGGTGTAGCTGGAGAATAACTGAAAGGCCAGTTTGCCCAGACAGAGAAGCAAAAACTGACCTTTCAGCTCACTGACAAAACCGAAAAACGAGAGAAGAGCACAAGGGGGTGCTTGAAGTGAACCTGAAATAGCTATTGGTTTGGGGTTGGGCTTTTTTTCACAAAACTGAAAGCTTGGAGGAAAAATATTTGAGTTGAAGGATGTATTTTAGTTCCTTTATGAGCTTTTAATGTCATTCTCAAGCAGTTTCAATAAAACTGAAGTAAATCTGAAACAAATATTGGCTTTGAATAATGCTATTGAAGGGCTGTCTTTAAAATGTCAGCATTAAATGTTAAAATGTTTTCAGATTTAACTATAACAATTCATTTTCCTTTACAGCAATTTTGTATTTATCCTAAATACATGTTCACCAGTGGAAAAAAAAAAATGTGGCTGAAAATTGTTACCCTGCATTATAGTACAAATTTTCACATGAAAAAAAAAAAAATCTCAGCAAAAATAAATGTCATCCAGCAAATAATTGATGTGATTGGATGCTGCTTATAAGGATGGACAGGAGACAGTACCATGACATCCCTAAGTTCAACAGCTGGCAAGAGAGAATGGAAATCTCCTCCTAAATTAAGAGAAAAGATGTTTTGGATTTGCTTTGGCCTGCAACTCTATGAGTGAGATAAGGAGCCCCCCTGACAACACAAAACCAGGACAGGCAGCAGAGCCAGTTAAAAAATAGCAATTGTTGGTCAAGAGGTTTCAACATTCTTGTCTGAATTTTCCAGTAACCCTTTAGTTCTCTGCTCAATAGCAAATAAGGAGGAGCAAGCGGGATAATGAATTTTTGCCTTTTCCTGAGTGTTTGACTTCGTAACTGTAAGAAATGCCTTTGCACAAAACAAGTACCTTCAAGCACTGTGAAAGAGTCATTAATCAAATAGTTTGTTTCCAATTTGGTTTTTTTTCTCTAATGCTGAGATGCCCCTTGTCATCCTGTGGAGGCTCAGGGCACCGCCTTTTGTTCGCAGCGAGTGGGCACCTCCTCTGGGCTGGAGGAAGTAGCCAGAAATGGCAGCAGCCAGCCCAAGCACCAAACCACCATCCAGCCACTTCATCTGCCAGCCCTCAAGCAGCTTTGGCCACGGGGACAAGTGTCCATGAGTGAAGCCAGTGAAGCACCAAAGGAGAGGGACAGAGCAGCACAGAGCAGCCTTGTGCTGACCCTCTGTGCCCACCCCCAGCAGCCAGCGCTGCTCCCTGCCTACCAGAGAGGCCTCCCACCGTGGTGGGTGTCCGCCTGCAGTCCTGGGAAGAATGGGCTGGGAGCAGCCACTTGTCCTGATTAAGATAAATGGGGCTGCGCAAATCAGCAGAGGATCTGGGGTGTCCATCACACACCACTCGATGAGCTGTAACGAGCTCTGGAGGAGTTGTGCTGCTTAATTTGTTGGACTGGTCGGGCTTGGAGGCCACAGAGGAGGTAGCAGGAGCACAGCAAAGCATACCTAGCAAATCTGTAGAGATAGCAGCTGCTAATTAACCCTGAGTGTTTATTTGGAAGGAGAGCCATGCAGAGAGAGGGGTTTAGACCTTTGTGATCCTGCACATTCAATTTCCCGCCTCATCCTCACAAAGCAACTTTTCGGACACATTTCTAGAGCATCTGTCACCTTTTTTGCATTTCCATTTAATTCCTGCCCCTCGCCCTTTTGGCAAGCAGCTAGTCCCTGACTGGTTTTGCCTCTCAGAAGTTGCCATACACTCGGCAGAGATTTTCAGCCTGACCCTGTGGCACAGCAGCCTGGGCAGCACAGCAGTCCTGAGATGCTTTCTGAAGCAGCTCTTGGTAGCAGCAGTAAACTGCAAACTATCTCAAACATCCCCAGACCAGACCGACACACTGTGGGGGTACCCTGAGAATTAGACCCAAGAGGAATTCCAGTGGACAGAGACACAGGGCAGAGTGAATCCATCCCACTGCATCTGGCATGTGGACAGCACAAGCGAGCTTATCTCTTGCATTTTATAATGAGAAGTGGCGGGCCAGATCCCCAAAGGCATTTAGGTGCTTTGACATTTAACCTCCCCCAAGGAAATTAAGTGTTTAATTATGCTTGGAGGTCTGGCCCCAGAGCTCTGCTTTCCCACGTTGTTTATTTCTGCATCATTTATTGCTGCTCATGGAGGCAGTAGACATCATCCTCTCTGCCCCTTGGCCATCCAGGTAGCATGAGTTAATGCTGTGAGACCCTGATTCTGGCTTCCCAAGGTGTGATGATCTCTTCTCTGATGTCTTCATTTCAGGGCCCCAGAAAAGAAAAACAGACCATCCTGTTGCAGTGGTGCAGATAGGTTCCTCAGCACCACACAGGAGCTGGCCACAAATTGTTGCCAAATTCTTCACAACTGCTTAGAAATGAACAAACTCCAGCAGCAAACTTTGACTGATGCTGCCATGTGTGGTGTGTGGACAGTGGAGGTTTCAGAGAGGTAGTGGGACCAAGGGACAGGCTTTGCTGTGAAAAGGTTTAAGTATTTCCTACAGCAGAGCTTGGAGCTGAGGCCTGTTCCTGATCACATCATTGGTCCATACAGTTGGATGCTTTCCTGCACCCAGCAGTGTCCAAGAAGTGTTCATGTACACAAAAAAAAATTTAAAAAAATAAAAAATAAAAAAAAAATTCACTCCTTGTGAAATAGAGGTCAGTAGAGTTACACCAGGGAGGAATTTGGACGAAGATACCTGACTTTGATACAACCTTTTAAATAGTAAAAATATTTTCAGTGGAGAGGGAACTGTAAGAGGTTTATAAATGCAAAAGAGAAGAAAAAAAATGGTGCTGCTCCCCCGCAGTCTCCTAAAAATAGCAAATTACACACCTAATAAATGTATCAGCAGCCCATGAAATTGACAGCCTGAAATTGAAGAACAGACCCGTTTTGTTTGGAGAAATAGTCTTTAAGAGTGTGGAGGTGAATTAGAAAAATAGCAACTGACATTAAGAGTGCAAGATTAATTCGCCCAAGCTTTAATTGAGACAGCCTGAATGAGCCAGAAAAAGAGAAAAAGAGAGAGGATCCCGGCGCTGTCTGGCTCCATAGAAACTCCACCTACCATCTCTTTTCAGCTGGAGCTCAAGTTACAGCATTACATCACCCCAAAAACGTCCCTTTGGCTGATAATTCCCTGGGAGCTGGGCATGGATGCTGGGCTCGGGGTTACTGGTGCAGCTGCTGGGTGCAAATTCACCCATTTGGGTTCATCAGTGTGGGGACAGGCCAAGGGCCACCCTTGGACAGCCTCCCAAACCCCCTCGCTCTGTGAAGGATGGGGAACACTGGGGCCACCGTCTCTTGGGGCACTATCCCCACTATCCCATTCCTGGCTGCAACTTTTCCTTGTGGACAGAGAAGATGGATCCGGCTGGTGCTGGCAGGGCAGAGGAGATGTTATTTAGATTTCAGAACAGAACTGCGTGTTCAACAAACCCTGAAATCCCCAAGCCTGTAAAAGCATTAAGCAGACCGTCCTGACCGTGAGCCTTGCTCGGGTTTCCTGGCTTAAACAAGAAAGTCCTTCTCCTAAGCAAGGAATAAGCTCTTGCACAGACAATATTTCAAAAGCCTTGCTGCTACTGAGTAAATAAATGTGCGTAGCAGATACAATAAACATTTTCTTCTGTTCTGAAATCAGATCTGCAGATCCCAAATCCCCCTGTGCTGTGCAGACTGTAATTACAGGATATGTTAAATTTTCTTTATAGCCAGTCCTGATGGTTGTTAAGTGACCGCACCGCCCAGTACAGCACCCCTCTCTGGTCTGCTACCATTTGTAATGAAAACCAGATGTTTGTTTAAAGTTAATAATCAATACAGCACTCATCCCGAGTCAAGTAGGGCTAAACATTTGCTTAGAGAAGCCATGTCAGAGATGTGATAAGCAGGGGCTCGGAGCAGCACGCTGCTGCGGACCCTGCTGGGTCGTGAGATAAACCATTCAAATTCCAGAGAGCGAGTGCTGGGGCCGAGAGGTTCAGCTGAGCCTCCATGAGCAACCGAAGCAACTCTAATAAATGCCGGCCTGGCTTCATCCAGAGCAGCCCAGATTCCCGATAGGCGCCGAAGCCCTGCTCCCAGCCCACTCTTGGTGAGGCCAGAGCCTTGCTTTTTGCCAGATTCTCTCCTGAACTGTGTCTGAACTGAATGAGAACACGTGCAAGGGGAAGAGCAGGATGCAGTCGAAAGCCACAGCACTGATAGGCGGTGAGTGCTTCCAAATCACTGCGAAGGCAGCGGGAGCTGGCAGAGGAGAGGCTGCCCACCATCTCACCACAGCCGAATGAGGTCACAGCCAGAGTCTGCTGATCTTTTTAAATCCCAGGTTAGACAGTAAATCATGTAATTCACTGCTGGGTTGGGCACTGGGATGGAGGAACAGTTCGGGCAAACTTTTCATCTTTTCTCATAGATGGCAATGTTCTAGCCTTCATCTCAGTAAATAGATGATGAGGAGGAGCATTGGGAATGCTGGTGGGAACTCCAATTGGGAGTAACTCCAGCTGATTTGTGTTGCCCAGATCTTTCCTAACTTGGTCAGGGCTGTCTCCTTGTCAAATGTCCTCCACATCCAGCCCAAGAGTAGAGACAATACATTCAGCTTCCTGCCTGCTCCCTTCCCTTTCCCACCTCACTTCCCAGCCTGTGAACAGAGAGGAAAGGGACCACCTTGTAAGCTTACCTGGATACCCACCACATCTCACTTTTGTGTGGCTCTTACCATGATGAATACCAAATGAGTTACAGAGAATCCTGATCCTAACCTTTTGCCTGATAGTGGGAAAAGAGAATTCTCTTGATTTAGCCTATCCCTTTCTGGCACTCTTTTGCAGCAGAAACTGCATTGCAGCCTAACCCAGTGACAAAAGTCACTGCTCAAATATTCTGGTGTAAGAGATTGAGGTTTGAATTTCTAGGCCTTCCCTAGGAAAACTAGCAAATAAAATGACAAGAAGAAATTATGAGGAAACATATATCACTCACAATCACAGAAATTTTGGTTAGAAGGGACCTCTAGAGGTCATCTAGTCTGACTTCCCACTTGAAGCAGGACTATCACCAGCAGTGTTTTACTGGGGCTGTATTTCAGAATATATGATCTGTGTATTTGTTTCACCCATTTTCCTATCTTCTCTCTTCTCCAATTTTTGTATGCAACACCCTTTTCAAAACCTTTAGTTGCATGTAGTATCTTCACCTTAACTCAACTTGCATGATTAGGCCAAACATTTTCCATACAAATATTTGCATAAAGTGGCCAATCCCTAAACTCTTTAAGGCTTTTCTGCCCTATGTTAAAGGCTTTTTCTCCCTAAAGCAGGACATCTGCTGAGGTGAGGTGCCATCCCCACTGTCTCCGGCACTAAAATCATGCAGCACCTAAACTGGAATCAGAGGAAGGACAAGAGGATTACTATTCATAAGGTGGGGAGCAACCTACACCATCTTCATTTTTTGTTGTGCATGTAGGGAAAGGGAGGCACGGGACATCAGAAACACTCACATGCCAATTCTGCTTCTGTGCTGTGCTGAGTTGTTAACTTCCCTGCTTCCTCAGCACAGAAATCCCCATGTTAAAGTACTCATTTAGAGTTACCCAGAAAAGCTGAAGATAGATTTGGATCCTGTTGAAAACCGCTGTTTTGTAACAAGCCAGAACCAACCCTTTTGACTTCAAAAAAAACCACCCTCCATTCCACTTAAAACAGGTTCAGTAAATGATCTGTGACCAAAAACAAAACCAAGTACTAAAAGCTGGATAAAACTGCCTACCTCACCTCCAAATTAAATGAATCTGACCTGCACACCATGCACAACAAAGCATTCCTAGAGCTCCACGGCTCATGGATTTATCAAAAAAAAAAAGGCATTTATTAAAAACCAGGCCATTTGAAATCACTCTAATGGTGAGTTTTTCCTGAAGAGGATTCATCTTCATTCCCAGGTCATGCCATGACTTTGGAACTACAACATCTTCCTAAATACACTGCGTCATGTCCCCTTCCCCAGCACAGCCAGACTCCAGCATGAAAAGCACCTCACCCCACAGCTCTGGGTAGTGCTAAAAGGAAAGTGACAGTCCCAGAAGCAGTGCCCATAGGTCTGTCTCCTCGGGACTGGTTTGTGTGGCAGACACTCCCCAGCAATCTCCTGGAGCTGCCTCAGGGATCCCTCGTTGCAGTGGTGCTGGCCCGGAGAGGGCAAGGCTGTCCCTGTGCTCGCCCTTCCTGAGAGCCGAGCTCGGTGGCGCAGCTGCCGCGCGGCCCCCGCTCTCACCACATGTTGTCTACAGATGCCTGGAAGCTGGGCTTTGCTGTGCCTAATTCCCAGGCCTTGCCTCGAGCAGCCAAGGCAGCCACGCCATAAGGTTTTCAAAATAGCAGTCCGGTGTCAGCCTTTGCACCGAAAAAAACACCTTTGCCTTCTAGACAAAAGGCCTCCAGTTTGGGTGTTCCTGGCACCTGGATGGGCATGGTGCTCCCTTCATTCTCAGGAAAAGGCACAGGATTTGGCTGGTCACTGGCACAACTGGATCCAGCAGTGTATTCTCATCTAAAATCTTCTTTTCCTGGAAGAGATACTGCCTTTTTTTTATTCTTGTTCTTTCCCCCAGCTTTGTGAGTAATCCTGTTCTTCACTCTCTGCTGTCTTGGCACCTTCCAAGCAAAATCTGACACTGAGGAATAGATCTCTTTTTTTTCTTAATAACAAATGGAAATACATTTTTGCTGCAGCCTTCCAATCCGCACAGGCGACACTGTCAAAATGCTCTGAACTTTTTTTGGAAGCAGCAGATGACTACAGCTGGTTAGCACAATTATAGCCGTTGTGTAATGCTTGGATCCTCTGTTGTTTCATTCATTCTATTCATCAAACTCTGCATTAGGCTGTGGGGGAAGATCTGCCTGATGGTAAATTTACATTTTTTCCTATGTTGCTGTTATTTCTCATAGTTAAAGGGACACTGGCAAGTGACACATCACTTTTTAAATGTCGTTTCAGAAGTTGTTTACCCTGTAATCTACAGTATCCTCTTAGAAGCCAGAAGAATGGAGAGCTTGAGCAATTTGGCATTTCCTCACTCTTGTATATTGATTTTTTTTTTTTTTCACTGTGGGCTGGAGGAAGTTCCAACACTTTCTACTTGCAGTGGTTCATGGCGAACTTAAGGACAAAGGCCACCAATTTTCACAGAACTCCCAGAGGGAAGTAAGGGTTATCTGAAAGCTATCCCAGTTCCACAGGCAGGAGGAAAGCAGCCCTTGCAGAGATGGGGTGGGAGCTGTGCCAAGTTTTGTATAGAAGCACCTCTGTCCCAACAAGGGGTCTTGGGGAGGAAAGAAGAGCCTTCCCTAAAATAAAAAAAAAACTTCCAAAATCATTTTCCACCTAGAGAATGAACAAGCCCTCGTCATCCTGCCATCACACTGACTGCCACCAGGGTTCTGAAGGAGAAGAACCAGGAATGGCCCCAGATGTCCCTACAGAGTGTCCAAATCCCGCAGTAATGGGAAAAAGGAGTACAAAGCGGACCTCTCTCCCTCATTTTATCCATAATTATAGCAGGCCAAGGTGCTGAATTTTAGTACTTGCATATATAATTTTTTTAGTAGTTTGCAGTATCATCCACATTATATCAACAAATAATAAAATGGGTACTGTTGCTGATATCAACTTTTTATTCACAAAACCTCCACTGTATTTGAGCTTTCTTAATTTTTCTTCAAGATGGAAAACCAAACAGTGTTGAAATGATTTTTTTGCCATTCTCAAGGTGGAGGGTTGGGGAAATTTTGCAGACTTTTTTGAGTCTCAAGTCTTTCACAGGAAAAGTAGAGAACTGTATGAACAAAAAGTGTATTTCTAAAAGGATTTTGATATTGTTATAACAAAAGAATAAAAAAAACAATCATGGGATGGCACTGAAGGAAGAAAAAGGGAAGGAATATAGTTTACAGATGCTGTTCCTGCTTTTCTTCCTCTTTTTGGTCTTCCTATATTAAAAATAAGCAAGTGAACCAAAAATAAAATAGAAATGTTTGCGCTTTCGTAGCTCCCCTCTGTGTGATTTTCATTTATTGTTCCTTTTCTTTCCCTCCATTGTTCAATCCATAGGACTGTATACTTAAAATTCATTTGGGTAATTAAATCAGTGACAACAGCAGACTTTCATTAGACTGGATCAGAAAGTGTTTCCAATCAGGGTTTTCACACATCCCAGGAAGGGGGAGAAGGACGGTGTCACCCAGCATCAGCCCCTGAGGGAGCAAAGAGCCTGAGATGGACCCTGCAGACCAGGACACCTTCTGCCATGTGAAGCAGCCACCCCAAGCAGTGACAAGTTGTTGCCAGCAGCATCCCTGGGTTCCACTGCCATAAAGATTATTTATGCACCATGGCTGCTAAGTGCTACTAAACACAAAAACAAATGACACTGTAGTCTCAGACCACTAAATTTGTCTCTCCGCTGTACATATCCTTTGCTTTCCCTTTGGCTGCCTTCTTGCTAGCTGTAAATTGCATAATTCATTCTCTCAGTTGTTTTATAGTTTTGTGGTGAAATTCAGATTTATCATCATTAAATATTGTTATCACTGTTTACACAATGACGCAAACTGTCTGAAATGTGTCTCAGACTCAACGGTGACATCTAACCTCAGGAGAAGATGGGACTCTCCAGACCAGCTCAGACCCAGTCTACAAGCCAAGTAATTGGGATGAAATTGGAGAAAGCTATTGTAATCCAGGACATTGGGAGTGAGGGTCATTACATGTTTAATTCTGCTTCTCACAAGTGCAATGCACAGTTTGTCAAGAAATAAGCCATTTAGGGCTTTTAATATTACTTAGCAAGGATTTTTTTTTCCCTTGAAACACATATAAACTGAAGATATTGTAGAAGATGGGACTGTGTCCAACAGGAGGACAGAAGACTCATTTCTCCTCTGCTTTCTATCCTCTTCTCAGACTCTGGTGGAATTGCAGACTATTTCCATTTTGCATGGTTATTTCATGACCTGGGTGCTGGGGACCTCCAGGTGCCATCCTCCTGATTCAAAACCCAAGAAAGCCACTGGTGTGGGGCCATGTGTTGGTAACTCCTAAAACAAAGACCATGACAGCCTGCAGGGATGGGATGCTGGTTTGTAGGGCAAGAGGAACACTCTGCTCCCTCTGACATTCACTCCATGCCTTGCTGGACTGGGGTGACCTGTGGGACATTTAATTTAGCCCCGCTTAAGTCACACCAGAGATTAGCAGGTCTCCAGGAAAGCTGTGAAGTGCTGGGCTGTCAATCTCCTAGGGCTGGCCCTGTCTTGGCTGGTTCATAATAATGTCATCATGAAAGATTAAGATGTTGCAGCTTGGCGAAAAGGAGCGATAGTGAAATAAATCCCTCCATTGGGGCATTTCCTCTGGCTGGTTGTCTGTGCAGCCCTTTCAGGCTGCTCTGAAATTAATTTCAACATTCTTGTAGGCACTTATCTCCCCGAAGTGAGATTTCCTGGGAATCATCAGGGAAGGAATGAAGACAGAAGAAATACAGCTAAACCCCAGCACTTAAGACCTGAGCCCTCTCTCGTTAATGCTCTTTGTGTAAATCAGGAGGAATTCCACTTTCATCGAGGGAATTATGCCAGTGATATACTGCTAGTGAGAGGAGACTCAGGTGTGAGTCCTTTTAGTTGGGCTTCCTTTATTCATTTTTACAAAAGGAGCCCCTGATCCTGTAGATGGCTGCGCTCAGCTTTTGGGTATCAGAGATCTCAGGGTAGATACGTAGGACAGGAAGCATGATTGCTGCATCCTTAGACTTTATCCTATACACAGAAGTTTCAGAATCAAAGCTTGGTCACTTCAGAGAGAAGTTACAGTCAGAGTGATAGACAAGTACTACCTCAATAATACTTAAAAATCGCATGTTCTTTGATGCATTTCACTGCAGCTTGGATCTCATTTCTATGGAGGGAAGTTATTTTTTTCCTCACTTTCCAACAAGTAAAGTTCAGGCCTGAAGTCTAATGCAGCTAAAAAAAATATGATTATTTTCTGTATCTAGTAAAAAAAAAAAATAATTGATGTGGTCTGAAATTGGGGGAGGGAATAGTGCAGGGCAACAGATATGGAACAAAATGCCATGGTGGAGGCAGCCATCCCACAGGGCAACAAATTCGGAACAAAATGCCATGGCAGAGAAAGCCATCCCGCAGTGAATACAACCAGCTGGGTGTCTGGATGCTTTGTAAAATTTTATTGTGAAATGCACAGATGATGAGCACAGCTGCAAAACATCAGGAGTGTTTATCATGATCTCCCAGAGTGTTCTGGGTGTGTTCCCCTTTGACACTATTTATGTAGGCTTAACCTAAGCTGGTTTCAATGGAGACATCAAAATTGTTTCAAGGTGCATCCTATTATACACATGATAAGCTTGCGGCTTAAGGTTTCTCTCCGCTGTCTTATGTGGTGTTTATCAGCGTGCAAAGAACAACTGAATGAAGAAGTAGCTGATAGCATCTGACTAACCGGCTGCTGTTGCTGAAGCAAATAAAAGACATTTTCTGGCACTCATACAAGTATTAAAAAGGGGATTAAGCAGATTTTTGGGATGGAATTCAGGCTGACAAAAAATTTGTAATCCATCCTTCTAAGCCCAAACATTACAGCAATCTTCAAGCAAAGGGCCTGACTCTTCCCAGCATTATTTATTTTACCTGAATGTTGGTCCTTCCCGATGACATGCTGGTGTGCTGGCAGAAGAGCACAGCCAAGAATCAGATTCCCCCCCATGATGTGCTTCACCTGCTTGTGTTCTCAAAGGCTTATCATGATCCCTGCATCCCACAACATACAATAATCCTCTGATCTGTTCAGACAATTCACAGGCATAAATGTTGTCATAACTGTGGCACAAGCATACCATAGAGGAGGAGATAATGTAGGAGGCAGTTCCAGATTTCCTCAGATACCTTGCTGTAAAAATAAATAAAAAAATTTAAAAAAAAAAAAATCTGTGTGGTTTATACTTCCTGATTTTGACAAGCAGTGAAAGCGTCAAAACACTCCTAAGGAAGCTGATTTTCTAAGTTCTGGCTCATGGCAGGGAGAGAAAGGGAGCAAGAATATTGGGTGAGAATGGATACTACGAGCTACATGCCCACAGAGAGGTTTTACAGCAATACTTCAAGAAGTAACTTAGGAAATGTTGTTGGTATAAAATGAAATTATACAATTATTAACTTTTTTATACTTCAGTGAAATCTCTGGAAGGAAAAAATGAAAGTAATTAAACCACAGTATTAACCTTATCAACAATTCCCCCTTTCCCACACTAAGACCTTGTGACAGCTTTACTTAGTCTTCGTTAAGCATTTTCAAACAGTTCATTGCTAACAGTGTCTGCTACAACTGTGAAATCCCTGTAGCACTGTCGCAGCTTTAGTGCCAGATTTTAAGTGAGGGAGTACTGGGATAGGCACTGTTTGTAATCACTAACCCAGGTCTCAAAGCTCTTCAGATTGAAATGTTTACGTTGTACTTAGGCAGCTTTCCCCNTACCTATTTTTTTTTTTTTTCATTAGGAGCTGAAATGCAGAGTACAAAGAGATTTACTAAAACCAGCTTGTTAGAAAGCTGGGATTAGAAATCAGAACAACTAAATTCTTTCTCCTACCTAATCAGCAGATAAAATATCTTCTTGGACCTCAAAAATGAAGCTTCTATTTCAATCTTCCAGGGTTGCACAGGGAAGGAATTTCACTTCTTCTGGTCCTGAGAATGGTCTGTTCCAAAGGAAAAAGCCACATTCCCTTCAAAACATCTCAGCCCAGGTAGTTGCCGTGAATATGACAGCTTTGTCACAGGACAGCCCTTTGCAAAGCAGGTGCTGGGGCTGGGCTCTGAGCAAATTCCATTGATGACAATGGACTGCAGATCAGATCTTTGCCCCTCATTGCAGTGGTATTGCTGATCACAGACCAGTACAGAGCTAAAGGCAGGCCCTGGGTTTATGTCAAAACGGCTTATTAACATGTTGTAAAAGTTGCAGTGGAGGAGGCATTTTGCTGTAGCCTCACCATTTTAGTATTTTATCTTTCTGTCTTTGCAGTTGTTTTTACAAAGCCAGGTATTGGCTGGACCCCAGCAGTTCTTATCAAAAATCAAATTTTGCATTTATTTGCACTTTTGTCTTTGGAAAGGAGGAGGTTTTATTAATAGCAGTACTACTAATGTTCATATCTGGAATTCACTTCTGGATGGAGAAACTCCTGTGCCAGCATTCAGCCAGGAGTGAACTTTATGATTGTGTTATCAACTCTGAAAACAGGAGATTAAGCAACAGCCGCTGAAGTGGTAACAGATTTTTAACTCTATCAGGATCAGCTGTCCACCCCCCGTATTGTTCCTCTCTAGTATCAATCTCTCATACTTGAAGGTTTCCCCAATGAAAAAGAACCACCGTGTAGCATTATTTGTAAAACAGCTCTGTCCTGAAACCTGATAGTGCATGAACTCAACCTGATAATTTATGAACTCACAGCTAAGCAAGAAACAGTTCCCCTGCAGCCCAGTGAAAATATACTGTAACACGCTAAATCTCTTTTTTAAATGTAAAATCATATTGTCATTCAGGTTTGTGGCTTTCTTAAATGTGGTTGTGCTTGGAGAAGTGACTGTAAAAATGGCACACTTTTAATCAATGGATCTGCTGTCTTCTGCAGGAAATTTGAGTCAGATATGTTTCATTTACTGACAAAAATAATACCTTGTTTTTGTATTTTCTACTCTGCTAACAGCATAGAAATTATACAGCCCTGGGAAAAGTAGCCAGCTCTCCTCTGGTTCATGCACCATTGACAGTGCAGGTAATTAATTTTAACCACTGGGTTTTGATTGCCTGTGCAAAGAGATTAGGTTGATTTTCATATCTGGGGCTGGATCTGCTGAGCTACTGGCTAGAACTGCTGGACCACTTTTTCCAGTGACACTCAGGTCCCTCAGCTGCAGTTGGAATTCTGGCCCTTCATTTTCTCAGTGCTTGCCCTCTTTGAGCCGGGATCTCTGCTCGATGGTGACCACGCCACTCAACACACAGATTTGGACCTGTCACATGTCCCTGCACAGGAGGATGAATAATTCCCCAAGACCAGCAAGGCACCCACCCTAGCCTCACTGCCCTCTAGCTGGGTGAGAAAATGCCGTGCTTGGGATGTCAGGTACCCAACAGGGTATGTACTCCTGGCTTACCCCAGCTGCAAAATAAAGTATGTGCTTGTGTACCGCTGAGACAGCCAGCTGTTAGATCACCTAGGTGGCAAATGCTGGGGTAAAACAGGTCTCCAGCCACCAGTAACCACACAAAATGACCTTTAGTCAAATTCATAATGAGCTTGTAACAGGATGGGCATGTAATCAGTACTAAGAGGGACTGGGTAACCCCTGCTGACACAGCCTTGCCATCACCCCCCGGCTGCGAGCACTCACCCACATCTGTCACACATCCGGCTATTTTCAGAAGGATTTAGCCAACAGGTGGACTGAACTGCCAGTGTGTTTCACCTGCTCCGGGGTCATCTTGTTTACAGTGCCAAAGCAATTCAAAATTAAATTATCCTTTCAGAACAGTTTCCAGACTACACGATATTGTAGCTGAAAATGAAAGCCATGCTGCCACCCAACAAGCCAGCTGTTTGTTTGCAGCCCTGGAAATAAGCATGCTGGAAGCAGACAAGAAAACTTTCAAGTCAGTCAATTGTTGACTGAGAGAAATGATGGAGCTGCAATTGCCTCACATTTTCCAGCTTAACCCAAAGGAGAAAGCTCCCATCCTGATGGCCTGAGTTACAGGAAGGTCAGTTCTGCATGAAAAATTTGCATTTGCCACAAGCAAGTACACTCTACTCGTGGTATTTTGCATGGAGGACGTGCTGAGCTGGCTCTGCAAGGCTGAACATCAGTACCCCTTTGGAGAGGCTAAGGAATGGTATCAATGCTTGCCAAACATCTTTGCCAACTGTAAGAGTGTCTACAATTTCTGTGTAAGGTGGATCCATTCTCATGAGCTGTGATTGATTACTAAATTAAGGTCCTCTACAGAACATACAATTTCATGCAGTTTGACATTAAACATAGCTGTCTTAGGTAGCTAACTCCACTTGTCCCTGATATTTCATTATGACAAATGGGATGTATTTCCATCACTTATCATAAGATCAACATTGCAGCCAAGCAAGTGTTAGCTTATTTATTGTCAGCCAGAGGATGAATGGTCTTAAGTGACTCCTTAATCAAAGGGATGATTCCTTAACAAAGTCTCTTCTCATAGATGAAGTGTCAGTCTTCAGGCTTTGTCCATCAGTCTATCAAATTTTGTCAATCACACTGATTGCAGTTCCGTGCAAGATGAGTTTGTTCTGGCTGATCCACATACAGCAGCAAAACAATATCAATTTTTAGTTTTTTCTCATTTGTGAGCATTGTTAGTGTGATTTTCCTCCCCTCATCTGACAGGCCCAAGAGTGACCAGGTGTTCCTTCCTGCCTCTCACTGCATGAAATGTCCACAGAATTACAGCCAATATTTTGGCCAGGCTCAAGGAAGACCCTTCTGTGGTCAAGGGCTTTCCCAATATTTCCTGTAATGATGATCCCACAGGCAGCCCTGGCTGGCCAGGGGAGCTGCATTAGTGGTGCTGCCATCAGCATGCTGATAAGCCCCGACCTGGTATTGTTTGTACTTCTTAGTCACCTTTATTTGTTTAAGAGGCCAGACAAGGCAAACATTTGTGATGCCTTGTTTATTCTGCAGCTTTCACTGGAGCATATTAAACTCATCATTACTTCATATAAGCCCAAGATAGGCATTTTTTTCTGGCAAGTGTTGACAGTAAGTAACAGACACTCTGCCACAAGGTAATATGTTTATATGCTGGTGCAAATGCCTGGTGGATTTTATTCCTGTAAAACTATCATAGATAAAGAAGCTACTATCAGATAAGTGACTATAATAAATGGCCACAATTAGTGCTCTGCTGATGAGACTACTCGGTGGTCTCTCTGCTCTGTTTTAGACAAACCCCAGGCTCAGCTTGCTGAGCGTAAATGGAGACAAGAACCATTTAAAATAACATCAGCCTCTCTTGATTTCGGGGGGTGTTTCATCAAAATACCACTGTTAACTGAATTGAAATCTCCCTGTATTTATCTTCAGAGGACATACAAATGGGAAAATCAAGTCAGAAATAAAATAAAGATGTTCATTTATGTGCACACATACACACACACACACACACACAGGCTCCTTGCAGGTTTCTCTGTCTTTTAGGACTTTGGGTCAAACTGTGGGATTTGGTCCCAGCTGGCATTAGTGCTCACCAGCCTTTCTGTTTGATGTCACTGGAAATAACATTAGGAGTCAGAGGGGATGGAAAGGCACCAACCTGAAGCTGCCTGCACCCCACAGAAGCTGTATGCACCCTGCTGTTGCCACCCCAAGCAGGGAGTGAGGGATGCCCAGAACATCTGGCCAAATCTCATTATGGCCAGTTCTCAAAAATAGGAGCCTTTAATTTAGGCACTTTATGTCTTTAAAAACACATTTATACTCTTGCACAGTCTAGTCATTTATAGAATGACTTGTATTTACAATGGACTTCTTCTACAGATAGATAAATAGGTAGATAAATATGTGTGTATGTATGTACATATCCATATTCCAATACATTCATATGGATATCTGTATGAATATGCTGAAAAAGAGATTTCCAACATACTTTACTGTCATTAAAATACTGATAATAGAAAAACTCAAATGGATTGCTTGTAAAACACAAGCTCTATCCTCTCAAGTTATTTTTCACCTGTTACTACACATTTTATTTAGCATCAAAATGGCACCGTCCAGCGTAGTCTCCCAAACGTGTCTCTGGATCTGTCTTCTACCCTCTCCTGAGACGACTTCTTCAGGACCAACTAGTGGAAAGAGATCTTCCATAAAAGCATTCTCCTACTGGGTTTTATAGTTCTACTGGATCTAATATTTCCCAATAAGAGAAATTGCATTGCTTGGTAGAGGAGCCCATACACAGCTCATCTCAGGAATTAACTGCTTGTGCACAGTGGGATTTATGGAGGTTCTTTGTATTCCCATTGCCAGAATATCTCATAAACTCTCAAAAGTTATGCAGGTATCAGTGCATTTTCCTTTTCATGAGCTTAAAGCTGATTTATTTGACCTCTGAAAAACAGGATAATAGTCCTTGTTTGAAAGCTCTGTGGAGCCTAGGTTAAAGGAAGACTGTCAAATAGTTTTAGCCCCAAATCTGAACTGCCTTTAACTATCATAATTTGAGTACAGCATTCACTTAATTCCTTAATTCTGCTGAAAATCAGTATATGGCTTTTGCCCATCTATGCAATTTATACATAATTTTTGTGCTCCTGTTAATTTTTGCGTGCATGAAGCCCCAAGGCTCCCTGGTGGAAGCGGCTCAGCTGAAATAGCACATTGCAGTAAGTCACTACAGAGTAAACACTGCTTTAAGACACCACAAAAAAAATCCATGTGGGGCTTTGCACCCCAAAGGTAATGATAACTATTACACTGGTAAGAATTTCCTTAGAGAATGCAGGGTCTTGGGGCAGAGCAAATAATTTTTCTCAGTGATTTGCCTGTGCGGGTTGTTTTGCATTTGTGAATGGGCTGTGTGCATGAGGCAGAAATCTTCTTTGCATTAGCTGTTTATGACAATTTACAAACCTCGTTTCTGACGGACGACAAATGGGAAAAATCAATAGGAAAAATTAATTCATTTCCCCCCATCATGGCCCAGGCATGGATTGCATACCAATAGACACGGAAAGTTAATAGACTCATTTATTTCCCAGTATCAATTTCGGCTGTGACAAATGAGCCACAGATACTTACCTGCAACCCTAAATCTATTTATCTGCAGCACCAAATCTCATTCAAAGTACCCAGTGGTATTACCAGCCTTCAGGTGCTTAAATAGATCATCCCCAGTGAAACCATCAATTCCATTGAGGTGTGTTTTTAAAGACTAAAGGCTTGGATCCATGAATGAGTGACATAATGAGGGAAAGGAAGCAGGGTCCCCTGGTAAGCAAGGACACACGGAGCAGCCCATGCTAAATGAGCACTTCACTCAAAACACCTTCGGGCTGCCTTGGCTGCTGTGTGCCTGTGTGGAACATTGTCAAGGTTATGAGTTCACAGCAGGAGTTTCATACATGTGTGGCTCATGCCAAGCCTTCCTGTCCCCATGGAGAAAAAAGGTGACTTCTGTAATCAGAAGAAGACCTCGTTCTTAGATTAAATCAGGGCAGAAACTAAGGACTACCTGCACTGTTTACACCCTGCGTCTTCCTCAGCCACAAAAAGAAAATGGTTTGACTTAATCCTAGAAGTGCCTGTTATTTCCTACTCACTGTTCTACTGGCATTATTAGTCCCCAGGTTTATATTGGAGTCATCAGGTATACAAATCCTTTCAAAAACATCTGAAACTACTGGAAAACTGGATATTTCTATGGAATCAAGGAGGACAGATATGCAAGATGATGGGGGAGGAGGGGAAGATCTTTCCAAGTTATACAGAGAAAAAAAGCTTTATTTTTCACCTCTCCTTTCCCTGTTCTGGTCATTCTACTTTTTAAATCTTGTATATAAGTATTTCTGAGTCAGCATTCTGCAAAGCCATGTTTTAGTAAATTAAACAGCTATTAAATATAGCTCCAGAAATTAAAATAGCTATTGAGTTCCTCCAAAAATGCCTCCTTAAATGACAGTTCAGGAAAACATCTTTCACCTTAATGGAGAACCACTGTAATGGACCAAGGAGCAACTTGGAAGCAAAAGCAGGGAAGACGGGAAGACATGGTTCAAGTTCTCCCTCATATTTTCTTAGGAAGAAAAACTATCTTTTCATAAGTAACTCACACACCGTTCCAGCCAGGTCTGCATAGATTTAGACAGGACTCAGTTCAACATCTCTGCTCTTCCCTGGGTTTTATGTTCATAAAAAGCCCTAGGAAAAAGTGTGTTTGGCAAATGAGCATGGATATATATCTTAAGACACAGAGACAACTATGTTGATGTTGGTGGCTGGGTTGATTTGTGCATATAGCGTCTGAGAAAGGGTCCCTAAACTCAGATCTGTTTCCTGAGCTTTCACTGTAACCTACTGAAGGTTGCAGCCCTGTCTGAACCCAGAGCTAATTCACAATACACCACAAAATGTAATGATATATTCCATTGCATGGGTACAGTAAAGGCACTGTTTAATACCCTGCCATAATTTCAGAAAATGATGGCCAGAAAATGATGGCCAGAGAGGTGATAGAGAGGTGTCCTTTTCATGCACAAGCCAGGCTAGCCAGGGGAGGTGAAGTGCCTGTTTCTCAGCACCAGCCTGGGTTAATCTGTTCTCTTGGCTTTGATTCTTAGTGTGGATTTACACCACGAAGTGTTTAAATTCAGTCAGATGTCCAAACAGATTGCGAATGTGACTGGATTTAAAAAACAAAAATGTGTCTACAATATTTGTTTGTGCCCCAGAAGCTTCACACATTTAAAAAGAAAACAAACAAAAAAATAACAAAAAAAAAAAAAAACAAGTGTTTAATTTATCAATATGGCCATAGTAAAATAGAGTTGATAGTTATGACACTGAACTTTACTGTCCCTTGATCCCAAACTGAACCGTGCAGCCAAGAGTTTCCCTCAAAGGTCTTTGTCAATAAGGGAAAGTGTCAAGTATCTAAGGAAACTCACTGCTGGTGGATGAATTGAAAAAGAAATGCTGGACGGAGGAGCATCCAGTNCTGCCTCCAGCTTGGGACAGTTCCTTGGTCCCATTCTCCTTGATAATCACAGTAAGCTGTTGCACTTTCATTTTCTTATGGGGAGGGTGAAGGTTTTTCTGTTGAAATGAGCTCATAACCTGGCAAATAACAGAGGCTTTTCCAGTTCCTGTGGGAAGTATCTGTTCTTTTTATTTCTGCAATAATGAAATTAAACTGTGAGCATTGGGTAAACAGCTAGAAAAGTGTCCTACGGACATTTGCCCCAGTGAAGTTCTTTATGCTCATTGACATTTTATTTCTACAGCTTCTTCTCCAGTCCAGTCTTGGTGGAAGCACCACTTTGCTGACAATAACAAGAGGGAAAGGGGCAACTTTTTTTAGTATGCCTGTGAACAGGCAGCTGAAGTAACATTCACCCCATAACATTCACACTTGAAAATTTGCTCAGAGGTTCTTAAGAGGACCCAAACCCTAACCCGGAGTCATGTCTTCCAGAAGGACTGCTGCAGCCTGACAGGGAGGGGGGGTATACAAACAGAGTGAGTTATTAAACAACCTCTCCCTCACACTCTCTTGCCTCTAGCCACTTGTAAGACTTCCCATGTCTGACATGTTCACATCCTTGGTATCCCTGTGCGAATTTCTGACACAAATCAGTTGTCTCCCCTTGAGGTTTTTATCTTCTGTCATCCACTAAACCCTTGGAAAGGCATTGTCCATGTCATCCTCCCCCTTTTGTTGGCCTTCATCCTGGCTCCTCTTGGTTCCATTTGAAGGCCCCTTGGTTGTGCACAGAAATGTGGGTCCATCTCTCTGAGCCCTTTTTCATTTCTCTACGTGAGTGGTGGCACTGAAGTGTGGCTTTAGCCAGGCTCAGATGATCTTCAAGCCTTCTCATAGGTATTAATGGCAAGGGAGGGAATGGCAGCCATGCCATGGGAGACAAGTGAACCTTGTGAGTGTGCCCCACAAGCTGTGAGCTCACAGCTAGCTGGAAATTCACTTTTAAGTAAGAAAATTGCAGGCATTTGGCCTCATGCACAGATATCCTGCAAACAGAAAAGGGAACTCTACTCTCTGAAACTATTATGGTGTAAGTAGTTCTGTATGCAGGTCCATTAGCAACAAACGTGTTGAAGGAAGTTGTTATTGTGGTAATTTTATTGACAGAGCTGGAAAATCCCTTTGTATCACTTCTCTCCTTCTCTTCACTTTTTACTTTGTTCTGAGTACACACAGTAGTACCTCTCCTAATTTGGGTTGTCCAGGCTAACACAAGTAATGTAAGAACTGCAATGAGTGAAATGATGTGGAAGAGTTGACAACCAAAAAATCCCTCAAGAGCAATTACTTTAATACCTTTACTTTTTTATTTTTTTTTAATTTTTAAAATAAAAAAACAAGCATTCTGGGAAGGAAAGGTGTGAAAAATATTTAATAGGTGACTGGAGAGCTTCATTTGTAAAACATCAAGAACTCATCTCAGTGGAGCTTGCTGAGATCTTAAGGGGCATTATTACATAGGAAATGAAGAGCGGAAATCCGTCTTAACCAGATTTGAAAGGGAGCATCAGTATTGTTTACCATCGTTTCTGACTTTATCAGCACGAAAGCTACCTGCTGAGATGTGGTTAGAGTCCCTTTGAGTTATTTCTCATAAATGTGAGTCTAAATATAAGTGATTGAGATATTCAGGGCCTTGGCATACAGCTGGGAGTGTGTGTTGGGGTTTTGGCCACACCGAAAAGCTGACAAAGTGCAAGACAAAGGAGTTATATTTGAGTGAGGGATTTCTTAGCTTTAACAGTACAGGAGTAGACTGGAACTAGATAGGTAGAAAAGTGCTTTACAAAATCAAAAATACTGATTTGGAATAGTAGCATTCCATGCAGAAAGTGCCGGAGGCATCTGGTAAACAGCCTGAAACTGGATAGCTGAACTCAGACTGCAACACTTGGGGGTAAAGTTGGTGGCAACGAGTTTTGTAACAGGATTCAGAGCAATTTGGATTTTTGAGCACTGTAAGATCTGATGAAAAGCACCAAGAGGGAGCCGAGTGTATAATTATTGATTATTAAAAGCATTATTACAACACTGATATTATGAATAAATCAGCAGATGGCAAATGCCTTTCAGTGAAGGCAAAGGCAAAATAATGTGTCTGATAGCAAGGAGGAAAGCTAATGATTATGTGCTAAATGAAACAGCCATTCAGCATGCTGATCAGGAAAAAACATTTGGGAGTTATTGTGGAAAAAGCATGGAAACCATTAGCCTGGTTCAGAATAGCAGAAAAGGTAAAAGCAAGAGAGGCTGTGCTGCTTCTGCACGATGCTCTGGTTGGGTGCCCTATTTCTGAGTCTTCTTGTGTTGGGGATGTGCTCACATTGACCACAAAAGCAAGGGTCCCATTCAGCTGGACAAGATGTCTCCCTACCCAAAAGCAGAGGCATTTAGGGTAAAACTCTCAAAAATGCCAGAGGAGCTTCTAAAGAGGGGGGGGTCTCTGATTGTTCCCCACCAAGTGCTCAGGGCCCTCATGGCCAGCCAAAGCCAGAGGAGGGGATCCCTTCTGCCTCCATCATTCTGGGAAAGGCAAACCAGCCAAGGCAGCCAGCAGGAGCAGAGAGAGGTGGGAGCTCAGCACCTCCAGGCTCTCTGCCCATGGGGTGAGAGGGCAGGATGTCGTCTCACACCACCCCAGACAGAAGGTTGAGGTCACCACTGCCAGGACCTGAGCTCACACCCTCCCAGAGCCACATGGACCTGCTTTGCCAGGGACAGAATCTTCATTTCTGAGCCAAGCCTGTTGAGAAGGGTGAGAGAAGCTCCTCTCCACATCCTCAGTGGAAAGCAGGAAAGGAAAGAGGTAACAGGGAGGGAATCCAAAAGTTGATTTTAACTGTGATGGAGATGAACTGCACAGCATTCAAAGGGTACAGACCAGGGCTTCATTTGTTATAGTATGACACAACTGCTCCAGCTCTAGCTGCCCACAGCTTCCCCCACTTCAGCAGCATTTTCTATCAAGCCTTTCTGACTGCACAGAGGTGGATGGCTTTTGTTTGCTTTTCTCCTGATCCTTTTTTTTCTTTTTTCCAAGTGGGCTCTACTGCTTAATTCTAAGAGTGCTTTTCTCCTTTAAAAACAGAAAGGTCTGAGTCCAGTCATCTTTTAGTGACTCCCTTGCAGCCGGTTTCCCACAAAAATAAGCAAACTGGAGAAAGGAGTCAGAGACTAAGCCCTTTATGGGAGATTGATTGTAAAGCTGGTGGCAACATGACAAGCTGATTTGTGGTGGCTCCTCAGAGCTTGTTTGAACTGTAAACCTCAGTCACATTTATTTATTGTACCAATACAGGTTTGTCACAACCAGCCTGAACATAAATGCTGCTATCTCATGCCCTGACCATGGAATGCCAGGCACGGGGAGGGCACAGGTACGTGTTTGTGTGTGGGTGTACATGCATGGATGTGTCTGAGACACACTGCATACCCTCTTGCAGCCCCCAGTTATCACCTCCTCTGCTGCAGTGCATGCTGGATCAGGAGCTTGGCCTGCTGCCACATTTGGTGATGCCACAGCTTTCCATGACAGCACCAGCCTGAGACTTTGTGGCTCAGTCACAGAGACCTGGACCCCTTTGCAAAGCTAAATTCCCTTCACTGTCATCTTTTCCAGTGATAGCTGCAGCAGCTGTTTCTCCTTCCTCCATAGCATGTGGGTTGCCAGAAAGCCTGAGGGGCCCACCAGCCAATTTCCATACTTGGATCTAGGTCTGTATCTGCATCATATTTTCTTGAAACAGTAGTTGCATAGTGGATCTCTCTACCTTCTGCACAAATGTGATTTAATGTCTTCCTCAGCAGCACAGAGCTCATCTGCTGTAACATGAAATTGTAAGAAGGATTGGCTCTTCTCTCATTAATGTAATCACTTTAGAGTAGTTGATACCTCCTGTACACAGCTTATGGTGTAGAGTTTTATGGTGTATCACTGCACCTCCATATAAGTCTAAACTGGTCGTAAAAGATAATCACTTATTGAAGAAAAATATATTAATGTTGCTGAAACTAGGACACAAAGTGATTTTCATAACAACGAATAAATAAATGCCTTGGCAGAAGTCCTACTTTTTTTGCACAGAAAAATGCAGATAAAAGGGGAAATGCTATGCCCTTCCACCATCTCTTTCTTATCTTTTATTCTGACCTTTTACTCTTTCCTTTCTTCCCTCATCAGCCATGATCAGAACCATCACCTTAATAGTGCTAAAAGGACTGCCAGCTTCTTGCTGGTACCGAGGACCCATGGATTCACAGGCAAAATATTTGTGACTCCAGTGGCAGCCTTGGAAATGTTTTTGCCATTTTTATTAGAGACATCAGCTCACTAGGAAAATTAATGTTGAGAAGCAGGACTGTGTTGTACCTACCTCAAGTACCAGAAAGCAGCACTGAGGCAGACTCTGGTGTTGAGTAATGCTTGTCTAGACACAAAATTAGATCAGTTTAAAAAGACTTCTGTATTTCTGCTCTCAACTGTTTATATGGTTCATATCAACACAGTATTTTAGTATGTGATGTCTATTTATATATTTAACAGTTGTTAAACTGCTGTGCAAAGCACTGTCTGGATATTTTTATTTTAGTTTAAAAGTGAGTCAAAATACAGTTATATGTGCAGCATGATTTAAGACTATCAGGGCTTTCAATTGCAAAAGGCAAAATCCAAAACTATCTGTTGAGAAATTGCAGATGCCCTCCTTCTACAAGTGTTCAAGGGCAGGTTGGATGAGGCTTTGAACAACCTGGTCTGTTGGAAGATGTTCCTATTCATGGCAGGAAGATTGGAACTGGGAAACTCTCTCTTTAAGGTCCCTTCCAACCCAAACCATTTTATACTTACATAGACCCACCTTGCCCATAGCCACAGGGTCTTCCCTTCAGCTGAATAATGCATCCCACAAGGAGTCCTTCACAGTAGGACAGGATTATAAACACTTGCAGGGTAATTTCCAGCAAGACTACAGTAGGAACAAATTTGCCAGAGCTGGAAAAATGAATCTGTCATCACAAGATCAGTATTCGCAAGTGAAAGTGTTCAAGTTTAGCTTATGAAATTGTTTGCCTTGGCTTCAAGTCTGTCACTTTAAATGGATATTTTGTATTTCAGAAGCATAGAAGTGAAGGAGTGTGTACTCCCATCAATATTTCAACAACCTCTGGCTTTGGAAATAGCTCAAACAGCCCATTTTTCCACTTTTTTTTGCTGTGCATATGTAAAAAATGGCATGATCTCTACGATTTCAGCAGGTGGCTTCTCACTGTAATGTGCTCCATGTGCTGCCCAGGTCTGTGTTGTGCTCTTGCAGTCAGGAACCTCCATAAACAAAGCTCAGCTTCCTCACAATAACATTGACAGTGAAATCCAAAAGTCAAAGTTTTGAAAAAATTGTGCCAACCAAATGGATCCACACTGGAAACAAAAGTAAATACAGCATCTGAAAGCCGGATTTGTTTCACACGCCTGAGTAAGAACAAACTGAATCTGTCAGTCAGCAAAGGGCAGTTACAAGTAATTGTCTCTTGGGAACTCCACACTCTGCCATGGATGAGAATGTTTTATCTCAGTCAAGCATGGGATGCCTATGCATCTCCATATTTTGTTCCCAGGCAGTAAGAGGAAATGAAATCAATCACAAGATTCATAATAAAAAGTAAGAGTATGTGTTGCTTCATCATCGCTGCCTCTCTCAGGTAACACTGTCTCCTTGAGGATTACAAGGATAAGGTTATTACCCCAGATGAACCTTCTTCAGTATCCTCTTAGGCTCAGAAAAATCTCACATTTCAAGGGACAAAACAAGCCTGAAAGAGAAAAAAAAGTTGTTCCTGGAAATACTCATTTACAGAAGGTACCTCCTGCCTTTCAGCAAGACTGTTTTGAGGGGAATAGTTCAGCCTTCTGTCAGAGGTGGTCTCCAATTCACATTTGAAGGAATTAACTCCACCCTAGCTGAACCCAGGACAACAGCATTGGTCACCAAACACCTTTGAATCAGTTCCTGCACACAACTAGTTAGTACCAAGGCAAAAGCTTTCACTGCACTAGAGATGAGCTTAGAAAAGCCAAAGCTGAAAATAATTCAACATTTCAGTGCAAGAGCAGATTAAATAATTGCTCAAGAGAATGCATGCAAGGCCCATTATTGGTACACAAGAACATTTTAGGAATATTTCAGTCAACTGCCTTAAAGAAAAAAAAAAAAAAAAGACAGCTATGGATGAAAAATACCCACTTAGCATTTCTTTCCTACAAGGAGGACCTTAAGCTTTCATTTGACTCATTTTTCTGATTACTATTCCACACCATCCTTTTTAAACCGTGTCATTCAAGGAATCTCACCTGCTGTGCTTTGTGTAAACTGCCTTTAAAATACTTTATCATGCTAAAATTTCTTTTTTAAAGGTCAAAAATTGATTGAACAAACACAGTCTTTTTTTCCACCAGCAGGCTTAGTGCTATCGCTTTTCTTTTTTCCCCGTTTCTTTTTCTGCCTCATGGTTCTAGAGATAGTAGAACTGGCAAAAAAATGGGGACAAATTTAAGTCTAAGTAAACCATATTCATGATGCATCAGCTCAGTGAAACTTAGGCCCAGGACTGAGACTTCCCCAGCAGAGAACCCCCAACTTCAGTTACTGCCTTTCACAGGATGGATCTTGACATTGGCTTTCATCACTGGGTCACTGCTTTGGGTGAGTCTCACCATAAAGGCAGAGATTCACACAAAGCTCAGATCCCACAGTAGGTTTGCCTCAACCTTTACAAAGGGAAGGAGTTCTCTGAGTTTCTTAGGACCCATCCTGATGTGCCCGGTTTTAACAGTGGGATCGTTGTGAGGTTGTGCTGCTGGCCAGGTCAGTTCCCACTCAACCACCACCAGCACTGGACTAAAATGACGGACTAAGAGCAAGGGCTGGAAATTGAAATTTGGCCCAGGATGGACAGTGAGCATTGAGTTTGGAGGGGTGCTGACCTAAGAAGAGCTAGACAGGGCTCAAGGCTTCAGCAGCCCATCAGCTCCTGGCATGGGGACCACTCCACTCACACTTACCCCACTGCTCATGGGGATGGAAAGCCTCCATGCTGGGATCCATGCACTGCCAGGATCTTCTGGCCTGCGTCTGCATCAACATCAGCCAAGGGTAGCCCTGAAATAGAGCCTTGCAAATCTGAGTGGGAAGAGGGAAAGGCTGATTACCTTCAAGGCAAATAGTCCTCTGATATCAAATTTCCACCCTCTCTGCAGGGGCCTGCTGGTCTCTGGGTTCAGTGTGACCCCCAAGCGGGAGGGGAGCAAGTCACTAAATGGTGCATAGTGACCCAGCACCACTGCCAGTGGGTGGATGAGCTTGAGAGCTGCTCCTTTCTAATGACAAGGCTGTGGGCCAAGCCTGGGACTCATCCATGGAAGCGTGGAGCGCTCCAGTGACACAGGCCAGCTTTGGAGCTCAAGCATTTCAGAAACACACTAAATAAATAAGCGGACCCAGGATTGGTAACCACTGCTTCTGTAGGAAATCTATGCAATGAAAAAGTCATCAGCCCTGCTTTTTTTTATCCATTCCTCTCATTCCTCAACTTGAATTTCTTTCCATGCTGTGCTTTCCCCTTCCTCAGCCCCCCACCTTCAAATGTCTGTTTCCTTCAGAGCTGCAATATCAGCCACCAACAAGGAAGAAAAAGCTGATAAAAGATGATACACAACTCTCCTTATTCCATAGTTTTCTCTTGGTGGATTTAGAAAGGTCTCGAATGCAATGAGAAATTAAATCAGCAGGTAGGAAGACAGATGCAAAGTGAAATTCAAGATGCTGAAAAGCTGCTTTTCTCCAGAGGTCCTATTCGTCCCTCCATCCGGAAGACAGGAAAGAGCAGACTGTTCATGACAGAGGAGAGAAAACTTCTGGGGTCTTTAGGGGAAACTCAATCAAAGAAATTATTTTCCCACAGACCAGAGCTGAAAAAACCCTAATGGCTTTTTCCTGATTGAAGAATAAACCAACTATTAATTTATGACTTGAAGTGTATATAACAACCTTCTGAATGTTTTCCAGTTCTGCAAATAGTGATGCCCATTTCTCTTCTGTTTGGGTTTGGTTCTCAACAGCAAATTTAGCTAATGGCTTAAATATTCCTCCTGAAGCTCATCTTCCCAAAAAAAAAAAAAAATTAAAAATGTTTCATCAAAAGAAAAGGGCCAGCATAATATTAGCATAATAGAGAAGCACATGTATTAGAGAGAAAGTTGAGTAAGTACATGGTGGGCTGGAGGGAGGGTGGTGAGGGGATAATCCTGTTCAGTGTGAGCAGTGGGGCTGCTGGGGGATGTAAGCACACACTGGGGCATCCTGCTCACTGGACCTCTAAGGAACTGATAAATGCCTCTGGATCTCTTTGTTTGTTTAAATGAAAGCCAACATTTTAACAGCAATAAAGGGCAGGCTAAATAATTCACCAGGCCCGCCATCAAAGTGCTTGTGATCTCTGTGGGCTGCATCTCAGAAACTGAACCCCACAGCACCTTGGTTTGTATATACACACTCTTTGGGTAGACGGGATAGACTGCAAAATAAGATGGCAATATTAGCATCTTCCCTTGGCTTCCCCTTGCCAAAGGAAAACTGCAGAGGGAACGCTGTTCAAGCATTTCCTTTATGCTCCAAGTTAATCATGAAACATCAGGGAATAAGACAGGTTTATGGCTTTCCAGTAAAATGCGATACAGCTCGCAGACACTGAATGATTTCACAGTTACCTTTCCAAGTGCAGCAAACAGAACAACAACAAGGAATAAAAAAAAACCTCCACACTGTTTGCCTCTTGCTGTTGAAGGCTGGCAGTGAGGCTGCGGGAGAAAATAATGTGTTTGTGACTTCTGAGCTGTTTCGAAGTCTGGGCTGTTGGTGGGGTTCATATTTTTATGATGCTTTTGGCACCCCCTGCCCATCCCATGTGCTGCTGCCGTGTGTTACAGAAGAATTAAACTGGTTTCCCCAAAGCGGTCCGCGCCCTCGGCTGGGGCGGGGAGCAGAGGTGCAGACCCCGGGGGAGAGCGAATCCACCACGGGTAGGTCCCTACCTTGTCCCTGAGCAGAGCCCGGCTGCCTGATGCCGGACCTCCCTCTCCCCGTCCGCCCCAATACCATTCGTCTTCCAGGCGGAGATTTTAACTCCCCTTACACCTCTGAGACTATAAAGAAGGAGATCGGAATACAATAAAATACATGAATTCGCCTCTTTTCTCACACCTCCCCCACCTGGGCCTGTGGAAAGAGCGGGAAGGTGGAGCAAACTTCTACGATCGTCAACTTTAAAATGCGAGTGGTCTGCCTCGCATCTTCCCCTCGGGGTGCGCCGGGGCGATAACTCTCACGAATCCCGCTCCAAAAGCCGCTGTGAGGTGCTTTTCGCCCCTCCCCTGCTCAGCATCTCCGACACTGCGCCCCAGCGCTCCCTGTTTTCGGCTTTGGGAGAGGTTCCCGCACTGACGCCTTCAGCAAGGGACAAGAGAGGGACCGAGAGGGAGTCCGGAGGGTCCGCGGGCACCCTCTGGCTTGGCAGCCCGGCGGCACCTCCGAGCCCGGCTCCTCTCGGCGAGCATCGCCGCTTTTCATCTGAGTCCCACCCGCCCCAGCGTTTATGGCTAAACAAGTTCACAGTTTACACACAGTAAAACGTCGATATTGCGCTTAATGGTTGCGGAGAAAAGGGTCTTCGCAGGGATCCTCATATAAACGCTTTATTTATTTTCGAGCATTTTCTTGTAATCAATAAAAGTTGTCTGTTATCTCCCGGCGCATTTAGCGGGGAAGTTTATTGCCTGCCGGGCGGATTAAGGGCGAGACAGGAGTGCACCATACATGGAAGGGACTCCCGAGTCCCTAGATTCGAGCCTCGGATTCATAAAATATAACCATCCATTACGTTGCCGATATCTGGAGCCAGCAAATATATACAGACCATAAATTGTCGCCGGCGGGGTGCGGGCCGGCCGCGGGCGAGGGGGCTCCGCCCGCCCTCATTCCTGCCCGCGCCGGGGGGGCGCCGGGGGGGTCCCTGGCCCATCCATCACCGCCGTTATGACTCTGCGATGAAGCAAATGGGTTGTGTAAAGAGGCAGCGTTTGACAAGGTGGCATGGTTATCCTGTCCGAATGATGCATAATATTAGTATTAGGGCTTAGATCATCGCATGCTTTTAAAATCATCACCGCTAAATAGGGGTGTGTGGAGGGGGGGTCCTGGGGGCTGCAGGGGGCAAAAGTTTCCATGTAGATAATGATTATCGATGGTGGGATTTATGGGGAGGGGTGCGCGCACAAATAAACACGTCTACTGTAGCCGGAGAGCGGAGCCCGATCCGGTCGGGGCCGCGGGGCGGCCCCCCCGCTCGCTCCGCACCGGGTGGGTTGCGGGGACGAAGGACTGCGGGGGTCGGAGCAATCGGCGGCTCGGGGGAGGCCATCAGGACCTTTCCCACCTCTACCCCATCCCGGAGGGATCCCTCCTCCTCGCCCACCGGCGGCTAACCCGCCACGTCTGTGGTCACAAACACTGGTGGGTGCGGGTGGAGGGGTCCCTCCGGGACTGGGGTAGCAGCCCCTTGGGCCAAACGATCCACATTAAGATTTGTCCTTGGAAATACACTGCTGTGAAGCGAACTGCACTGGATGTATTAAGTTCTAGAGAACTGAAGAACTACAGTAAAAAGGGAAGCCCAACAGAGACAAGCCCTAGCCAGAACCAAGCTCCACATCCTCCCTGTTACTGGTAAAAACACTCGCTCCCGAGCCGTGCTGAAGGGATGTAGCGATAAGAAGGGGCTGTTGTATCAGCTGCAGTCTAACGCCTTTTCTCCTCATCAGCAGCCCTTGTTTGTAGACTAAACTCGCGCTGCTTCATCAAGTCATCTTATAGTCACTGTTCTGGGCACGTCTGTTAACATCCAGACAGATCTCGTTATGTCCAGGAATTAAAAATGCCTATAATTTAGGTACTTCTGCCGAAAAAGTCTTTTAAGGACATTTATACCGTTGCAGTCTAGTCATTTATACAATGGCAGGTATTTACAATGCACTGTTTTTACATATAAATATGCTTGTCTGTATGTACATGTCCGTACTTCAATACATAGTTTCGGATATCTGTATGAATGCACTGAAAAAGAGAATTCCGGCATATTTTCACTGTCATTAAAATAATTATAATAGAAAAGCTCAAATGGATTGCCTGTAAAACACAGGCTGTAATTCTCACGAGTTATTTTTCATCTGCAACTGCATGTTTTGTTTATGTAGTGTCAAGGGACAATGACAAGGCTGTAGGCCAGGTCTTGGGCTCGTCCATGGAATCATGGAGCGCTCTAGCGACGCGGGCCAGCTTGGGAGCTCATGCATCTCAGAATTGTACCGGGATGTTTTCGGGGAGACGGACGGGCTCCATGCCACATCCCATCCTTCTTCCTTTTCGGGGGCTGGGCTCAGACACAGGCTCGGGGATCCCGGTGGAGCCGGGGTCCCGGTCCCGCACGGGTCAGAGCCCTTTGTAGCCCGGCTAAAATGGGCCAAGGCCGGGCAGGCTCCGGGTTAGGGGGCGAGGGGGGGACAGGAGTGCCTCTTCATTTCGTATCTGCTCTGACCCTTCGCCTCGGGGCCGGCACCAGGACACAGCCCGCAGAGTGGGTCAGAAAAGCCTGGTGACGACGGTGCCATGAGGAGGATAAAATCCCCGCTGGGCGTGATTTATCAGCCGTCTCTGACCCCTAAATACTTGACTTACACGGCTGGTGACACATTACCCGGGAAATGAGGCCAGCGTGATTTGTGTGTGTGTGTGTGTGTGTGTGTGTGTCTGTGAGAGTGTGTCTCTTTCCCACAGAGTGTGTCTTTTCTTTTTTGGGCTGCTGGGCAAGGAAACCCTCCAACTTCAGTGTCTTCTGCAGCATCCCCATCCCTTCATCACCCCCATGCTGCCATGCAGGTGGCCGTGGTTACCCCACTGGTCCCTGTCAAGCAGACAGGGGTGGTCCCGAGCAGTATCCTCTTTTGGTGGCCGAGGAAAGTCCCTGGTCATCGCGAGGAGGGGGGAAGAACAGGCAATAGCACGAAGGCCGTGAGGCATGGCCTGGGACCAGGCATAACTGGAGCGGTGTGATGGCTAGAAACCTTTGATTTGGGGTTTGCCCGGAGAACGGGGGTGGAGGAGGGTGGCCCGGGTTTTTTAAGGCAAGCAGAAATTTGATTATAGCGTACGGCAGAGCTCTGTGATTTGCGGTGAGCGGATTTCATTAGCTACGGCCGTTTGAGTCTCGGGAAAGCTGCTCAGAGCCGCGGGGCCGGGAATGAAGCTGACCCCGAGGGCGGGTGGCGAAAGGGGCTCGGCCGTGGCGCCGGTTCTCCGGGCCGGGTAGAGCCGCGGCGGCTCCGGGCTGCGGCGAGAGCGGGGCTGGCATGGCCGGGCACTGCCCCGGCCGCTCCCTTTTACACCGGGATCAGCCCGGCTGCCGCTTTCCCCGCTGCCCCGGCGGACAGCGACAACCCCGGCCCCTGCGCTTGCTTTCTGCAGGGGTGGCGTCGGTCACAGAGCGCCTTTCGCCCCACCTCCACTCGTGTCACCTGCCGCAGCCGTCACCGAAGCGAGAGGAGAGAGGGTTGGCTCTCCTCACTGCGGGGTTCACCTACGGCGTTTCCACTTTTGCTGAAGATGACGGTGGCGGGTGGTGATGGAGGAGGCAGCAGCGGGCAGGAGGTGCCCGGAGCAGCCGCGCAGCCCGGCCCGTCGGGGCTGTCGGGCTGCCTGGCCAGCCGCCGACGCTGCAGTGGGATCGGCTCTAATTGCCGTCAACGAATGTCACCGGCAGAAGGAAAAACAAAAGCTGCCTCCAAAGATCGCGGAGCAGAATTTGGCAAGGCTCCTAAAGACACCAATTAGCAAAGGCTAAACCCATTAATGAAGTGGCGGCTCTCTGGTTTCAGCCAGGTGGTGCAGATCAGAGCGTCTGTATCTGCTGCAGAGCCCCGCTTCCCTCCAGCCGGGACCTCACAGCAAACCTCCACATCAATAATGCGCTTAATGGATCTCATTAGGGCTGGGGCCGCGAGTCCCGGTCTGGAAGCGGGGGAGATGAGGGGAGCAGGAGGGCAGTGCTCCCCGCGCCGCGCCGGGACGGACCCGGTTCCCTCGAGGGGCGATGAACTGCGGGGCCGCCGCTCCCAAAGCGGGTCCCCGACGCTCCCCGCTGCCCGGCTCAGCTCGTGGGTTTGCACGAACTGCATTTTTAGGCGGTTCTTTGGAATAAACGAGGCTTTGGCATCGTCTCACCAGGCTCACCTACCCGCAAACCACACACCTCCCCTTAATCTGAGCCACCTCTACCCGCCGAGCCACGAGCATCCGCGGCCGGGCGGAATGCGCCCGCAGCGCGCACCCGAGCCGAGGCTGGGAAAGGGGAGGGGAAGGGGCTTCTGCAAATTGGTTTTAAAAGAAAAGCGTCCGGACCACACCTCTATGAAAAGGGACTGGGGAAAAGGGAGGAAATACTTCCGCTTCAGCTGGGGAAAAATATAAAAAAGAGGGGGGGAAAGGAAACCCGAAGTAGTATAAACCTGGCCGAGGTGAGCTAGCATATTTAGCTAATGGAGGTGGACTATGAAAAGAGACTTCATATTTCTCTCCGAGGAGTCTCTCCAGGTCCGCAGCCGAGAATACACACAGCAAACGTTGTGCTTGAATTATAGCTGAGGCTTTGCTTTATTTGAATTCACTGGTGTTTATTTAAGAAAGTGAATAAAGGTTTTGTGTAAACAGCCATTATTTCTGATGAGCGTTCAACAGCAATAAGAAGGGGGTGGTTTTTTTAGTCGAGATTGTGGCAAAAGTTGACATTTTGGAGATTGCAGTTTGTCTTGCCGACGCCAGGCAGTCCCGAGGCATGAACTGCAGGGAGAGCTGTGTGTGCCTTCGAGTGTGAAACAGCGATGGCGAGCGAACTGGGATCTGAAAACAATTATTTTTTAAGACATCAGCTTAAGCCCGACATTAAAATAAAATAAAAATATTTTCCTAAGGAGGGGGCCGGTCTCGCTCTGCTAACGAGGGAGGCGAACTCAGGTTTCGCTGCCGCCGGCTCCGCGCCCACGGGGCTCTGGGGGGGAGCAGCACCGAGCCGGGGGGGCCGCGGCGGACCCCGATGCCAGCTCCTCTCCCGGCCCTTTTGCACCGTGTATCGCTTGATTAAAATATTGCTTCTGTTTTGTTGTATTACTGAAGTTTATTTTTCTTCTAATGCGGCTGTTTTTTCTGAGGCTGAATCGGGTCTCTGGAGATGAGAGGTCTCTGGTAAGAAATCGGGCGAAAAGAAAAGTATCTCGTTGGACTTCCTAACACAGCGCCCGGGAAAAGTGGGTGTTTTTGGTAAGCAGCTCCCCGGGAAGAAGGCCGGCCGGAGCTGGCTCTGATCAGTTGCGCATCTCTGCCAGTGTGGATGCCCCCAGACAGGGCTGGGATGTCGGAGAGGCAAGGCGAGGCCTCCCGTTTCAGTATTAATCCGATTTCCTATACATGCCAAGCAGGAGGAGGCAGCAAAACCTCTGTTCTCTGTGCGGCAGTGTGTATCACCCCCGCTTCTTGGTCTCACGTACAGCTTTTCTGCTGAAACCAGCGCGAAAAATCTCTGCCCGCCGTCCGGCTGGGGAAGCGAAGCAACGAAGCGAGTGTGTGCGGAGCGTGTGCCCTGGCCGGGACCGCGGGAACCGGGCAGTGCCAACGGAGCTCCTGTCGGCCATTCCGTGGGGATCCCCGCCCCACCGCGACAATCCGCTGCCACCCCGCCGTGCTGCGGCGGGCGGGGGCAGCCCGAGCGGGTTGTGATACAGCCCGGCACAGATTTGCAGAGTCACAACGGATTTAGGGGAGGTGAAGTGACCGCCCGGAAAGCCCCTGCCCCCGACTGAAACACCGTCGAGGTTTTTCGGGTCGGCGGAGAAACGGGGGACTCGGGCGTCTTGAGTTCAGAGACAAAATCCTTTCGTGTTACCAGGCCATAACACGCAAACAAAATAGAGGCACCCCCAAGCTTTTTTTGACCTGTTCTGTGTGCGGGGGTGCTGTATTGCGCTACGAACATGCCGACTTCGCCAGCGAACGGCGTTGGAGCTGCCTGTAGTCACGACATTGCCCCGATTCTTTCCGCAGAAATCGAGCAGCCTCGCGGAAGGGGGAAATCTCCCTTCGCTGTCGAGAGGGGAACAAATCCCTCCCATGGGCACATCTTTCCCCAAACTCGTTTTCGTGGCTTTGCTCTCTCTGCACGTGTACAGCGGGAGCAAATTTGGGAGAGATATTTTTTTGTTTTCCCTGTAGTCGAGGGAGAGGAAAAAACCCATCCTCCCGTCTCTGCCACTTGGCCTCTTGGCCCAAACAGCACCCGAGGAGCACGGAGCACAAAAAGCGGGCGTGGGATGAAGGAATTTTATCCCAGCTCTTCCATTCCTATCTGAGCATCTCTCTGCATAGCCCGAGACCCAACAGCATTACTTTCCCCTCTTTTGCCACGTTATCTTAAAATGATGCCATAAAGACATTACCCCTGCTCTCTCTCCTCCCCAGAGTCCAGGCAGGCATTGCTCCCGTTATTTGGGGAGGCCGAGGTGGAGAGATTCTGCTTCCACGCAGCCAGCCCTGCGCTTGGAGGAGGCGCAGATTCCTTTAACCCAAGGGAAGAGAAACTCTTTCCCGACGCGCTTTTCCTTTCTCATCTGACAAGAGCCACTCCAAAACCCTTTCTCGGGCATGGGCTAGTCTACAGGAAGCAAACTCAAGAGGCAAACAAATTCCTGCGGTTCCGTGAGCCGCACCACGGTGGTTTATCGGAGGAGAAACAATCGTGTTTCGCTGGGCATCTGTCCTGCGGCTTCCCTTGCCGCTTAGGAGAGTTCCAATACCACGGCAAATCCCGCGCTGATGGGCGCAGCCTCTTTCTGGGGCTGAAACTGCGGGGCCCACACTATGTCCCGATAAACCTCTCGTTTCCTCCCTGGCGAGGCTTCAAAGGCAGGAACATTAATTTACAAGCCCTTCCAGATAATTTCTTCCCCCGTCCCGCTTCTTTGTCCCAAGAGGGGTTAGGCAGGGACGACACCCCGCGAGAGCTGCCCAGCGCGGGCGCTGCGCGCACCCAGGTATTCATCAGAACTTTGTGCGCACCCCTCTTGGAGATCGCCCTGCCTGTCGTGGCTCTGACGGAGACTCTGCCCTCTAGGTTACACGTTTTTTACCAATTCCCCTCTCCCTTCTTCGTCCGGCAAGACGTCTCTTGGCCTGCCGTACGCCTCATCTCCTTCTCCCCGGGGCTTGTGGCGGGAGAATTCTCTCGGCATTTCCTTCCCTTTCCTCGGGGCTTTGCTCCCGCCAGCAAGGGTGGCCCCGAGGAGAGTGTCCTCCCGGGCAAACCCCCCCGGGCCCCGAAGGATTTCTCGCCTAAGCCTTCAGAGAAGCAGCAGCCGAAGGCCAGACCTTCCCCGGCCTCCACATCACTGGAGAACACCGGGATTGTTCCGCTCCTTCGCTTTATTCCTCCCTCTCCCCTTTCTTTCTAGCCATGTCACAGGCTCAGTGCCCATCGGCCGAGCCTGGGGGACAGAGGGAGGGCGGCTCAGCTTCTCCTGCCCTGCTCTGCCTCCGTGAGCAGGATCCCGGCCCCCGCGTATTTCTGTGCCGAGGCAAAAAACTCGCTTCCCAGAGGGAAGAACAGGGGCTGCCCGCCGCCGCGGCTTTCGCTCTAATCCATGCTTCTTGGCGAAGGAGGAGGGGGAAGCAGGCTGGCTCTGAAGCGGCTCCCGTCCTCCCTCGTGGCCCGGGAGGAATGGAACACGGAGCAGCACGCCGCTTTACATTTTTCCGAGAGCGAAGCCAACTATGAACCCGAGCGGAGCCGTCGGATCCCGGCCTGGACCCCCAGGGAGCCCCGGTGGAGTCGCCCGGCCGCAAGCACCGGGAGGGCACCCAGCCCCGGCGGCACCCATCGAGGGAGGGGGAGAATCCGCCGTGTGTCCCCCCGCTCCCGATGCTCACCCCATCCCCATCCCGCCATCGGCCTCCGTGCTGCGCACAGCGCCTGCATGACGTCACAGCGCACCCCCGGAGCCGCGCAGCCACGCTGTGACGTCACGGGGGCTTGCGGAGAGGTGCGCGGTGAGCGGGAGCGAGAGCAAAGGGCAGCAAAGCAAAGCAAAACAAAACAAGACAAAACAAATAAGTCGTGCCCCCCCTGCGCCCCAAAACCGCCCCGCCGGCTCTTGGCAGCGGCCCCGAGAGTCACGGGGGGGTCAGACAGCCCAGCCCTGCCTGGCATCCGTGATCAAAAGCCACCTCACACGGCACAGACACATCTGCAGGCACACGTGGGCTACGGATGCCATTGATAACTTTCTCGTCGGGAGCACAACTTCACGTCATCAAATCCAGTCCTTGTCGCTGCCTTCATTAGAAAGGGAAAAAATAATAATAAAAAATGGAGAAGGCTGCCTGGGGAGACTCCAAGGCGAGGAGAGGCAGCTGGTGCCTTCGAGCGGGGTGAAAGAAGCTGAGGCAGTCACGCCAGCCCTCTCCCCTGATCAACAGACTGACGTGGCTACAAACCATAGCAAACATTTTATTTACAGGAGTTATATATATATAATATATATAT
>VZTX01018926.1:0-10555 GCA_013400915.1 Pardalotus punctatus
GAGGAATGCCGGGGGCCCGGGGAATGTCGGGGACTCGGGGAATGCCGGGGGTCCGGGGAATGTCGGGGGTCCGAGGAATACCGGGGGTCCGGGGAATGCCGGGGGCTCGAGGAATGCCGGGGGCCCGAGGAATACCGGGGGCCCGGGTGGCCCGGGGTGGCTGCGGGAGCGTCGGCAGGGCTCGCGGACGAGTCCCCCGGGAGGCGCAGGGAGCCCCGTTGGGGCGGTCCAGGACCCCCAGGCCGCGGTGGGCTTGGGTCCGCAGCCCTCGCTGGAGGCAGCACCGGCGGGTCTGCCCGGGGGGTCCGGCACGCGGGGAACGGGCCAAGAACGGGGCACCGAGGGAGCCGCACTGCCGGCCTGGACCCGCCCTGTCCCGGGTGCGTGTGACCGACACCCCGGGCACGGGGAGAACAGCTCCTCCTGGGGACACCCGGCAGCCCCAGCTCGGCAGTGACAATGGGAAACTCCAGATTTATGGAGGGACCCTACGGTGACCCACTGCCTAGACCGGGAGCTCAGCTGTGGTGACGACGTTGCCTTTGGAATGGGATGGGACATCAAACACCGCTGGGCACTGCCCGCCGCTGCAGCGCTCGTTGCCCAGGAGCACCCGAACGGCAGAGAGCAGGTCCCTCCCCGCGGGACGAGTTCCCGGGACATAGTCCTGTGGCGGGAGGACGCCAGAGCCTCGCTGGGACCTCGGGCATTTCCGTCTCTAACTGGTTTTGTGATTCCACATTTCCCATTCCTCTCCTACTCTCAATAAAAAGATTTGTCTTTTCTTAAATAATGAAACTAAGGAAATCTTAGGGGGCCTTTCGGCGGTGCTGAGCCACAGAGACTCTTAACACATTTTGAGCTCACTGCTCAGGACCTTCATTCATGTGCTTTGCTTGAAGTTGCTGCCACTGTGAGGATTTGGGATAGGTCAAGGGGTACTGGAACTCCCCGGGAGCATGTGTGTCCTGCTCCATCCCAGCATGTCCTGCTCCATCGCAAAGTAGAGTGGCAGAAGCTCAGGGAGCCGGGTCCGCCCCGCTCGGTGGCCCCTGGGAGGGGGATCTGTGCCTGGCTCTGCCCGCCAGGTGAGGGGCACGGCCCCTGCTCCGCTCTGCCGGGGGGAGCAGATGGAGTCGGGTGTGTCCCACCCCTCCCGTGTCCCCACCGCATCCTCCTCACCAGCACTTTCTGATGGCAGAGATTAAGACAGGTTTTGCCCACGACTGCTCAAATCCTCCCCACACAGTGGGGCTGCCTGTCTTCCGTGTGTCTTTCATCCTCTTTTCATCTCCCTGTTCCAGGGCTGTCTCCATGTTTTATTGATGTCAGGCTAGCAGGTGGGAGCAGCTGCAGGGCCCTCCCAGGTTCGGGGGGGCTGGCACTGCTGTTGTACCCCAGCTCCCTTCACCTTTGTTTTCTCAAAACATTTCAGTCACGAGCTCCCAGACTGCAGCTCCTTCAGGAGCAGTTAATGCTGAGCTGCAAAACACGAGTAATTTTGACGAATCTGCTGGCAGTTCCCTGTGCCCCAGGACGTGGCTCTTGGCAACAGTACAATTTACTGTGATTAATATGCACTTTCCTGGATTTCATTAAAACCCAGAATTCCAATAGCTCAAGTCGCTGTTTGCCTGGACACCCTCCCTAACTACCAGTGGGCTCTGGTGCAGGTACAAGGGGACAGACCGGCAGGCTAGGACCTCTGTTCATCCCCTCAGGAAGCCTAAGCACTGCTCCCGGGGCTGGGAGGGTATTGCTGGCTATGCTCCTTGGGAAACTGGGCTGTGACAAGCACTGGAGCCAGGGGACATCTCTCCGGGGGACCCCAAACCCCCACTGACTGCAGAGCTACTGGATCTGCTGATGGAATTCTGCAAATGGAATGGCCGTGGGTACACTGGGTATCCAGGCAATTTTCCAGAGAAGTCTGCAGCTGGGACCCCCACTTTACCCATGGTTCCCCTGTCTCTCCTGCCAGTCCTTCCCAGACCCGTTGTTCCGTGGCTGGAAAGCTGCTGGCTATGCTGTACTGGGTACGGCACGGAGCTGCTGCGCTGCTGCCACTGCTGCTGCTGCTGCTCCAGAAGGTGTTGCCAGGGAGGTTTTAAACTGGGAAGCTTTTCAAATATTTGGATCTCTGTAGTTTTTAAAAGGCTATTTGTGACATGGTCTGACTTCTCTGCCAGGCATCTGAGGAGTCCTGAAACCCCGCAATATGGATGCTCCCTCTCAAACCCACCCATGTTCTTGTGTTTTCTTGGTCCAAGGTGAGTGGCTTTCTTCATCCTCGTTGCAGCTCTGTGCCATGAGCTGGTTTCAGCACCAAGGTTCCCTCTGGCACGGTGTGGCAGCCCTTGAACGGCCGTGGGCTCCCACTGCTGGGACTGGCCCCTGCCGTGGTGCTATAGCAGCCATGGGGCTGTGCTGCCTCTGAGACACTGACATCTTGCCATTCTTTTTTAATTTTTTTCAGATTTCAGGTTGAAGTGTGATGACAAATTAAAAATTTTGCCCTGGGCTGTCTGCAGGGCCTCTGGGCTGCTGTGGTGCCAGCATCTGCCAGGGAGACCCCCAGATACCATGCAGAAGAGTGGCAGCGGGGGGAGGCTCCCACTGGCACGGAGGTGCTTCCATTTTCCCAACCCCCTCAGCCTCGTGGTTCTCTGCTGAAGTTGGGTGTGAAGCCATTGGGCTGTTCCCCCATCCCCTCCAGCCATGGGGGCCTTGGGGGCCATGGGTGAGGTGCCCCTGCTTGGCCTTGGAGCTGGACTGGCCCATTCCAAGGCCACATGAGGTGGCATCCAGGTGTTGTGGGAAGCAAGTGGATCTGGGCATTGTTGAAATTTAACAGGGCATCTCCCTGTTCATCAGCATGGCACAGCACAGCATGGTGTGGTGCACGCAGGTTCCAGGCACAGAGTTCCCTGTTCTGGTCCAAGGGTCCAGGGCTTTCCTTGTATTTACATGAAAACGTCCCATTTATTTCTGTATACATGGAGCCTGCAGATTCCCTCCTACATGGGGAAAGAGGGTGCAGGCTCAGCTGTGGTAAGAGCAGCAGACAGGCAGGACATCTGGAAGGTGCCCTAAGTCAGCCAGAGCAGGAGTTTGCCCAAACGGGCTCACTGGAGGAGATGGCTAGAAAGGGCCCAGCGGAGTCGTGCCCAGCCTGGCTGCCTGTAGCACGTTAACCTCTTTCAGCTCCTCGGCCAGGAGGGACAGTGCCACCGGCTCTGCAAGTCCTTCTGAAACCATCTGAGTCCTGTGGCTGCATCAGCCACCACAGAGCTGGAAGCAGGCCCTGGCCAGGAGGGCACTCAGCCCCATCCTGAAATTCTGGGAGCATCCAGGGAACGTTCTCCTGTCTGAAACAAGCCACAGAGCTGACACTAATAGAAAAAGACCACTAAAAAGCTGTGTGATATTCTGTTCTGCTCCCAGTCCCTCTCTCCCTCCGTTGCTGCTGGCATTTTATGAATTATTGATGTGCCTAGGTGCTGCCGCTCTCCCGTTTCCTCCGCGCCTCTGCCGCGGCCGCGGCTGCGCCGGCCCGTGCTGGCCCGGGGCTGGACTGCCGGGGGGGCTCGGGCCGGGGCCGGGCTGTCGGGGGGCTCGGAGCCGAGGGTCTCGGTCCCGCTGCTGGAGCGCACGCTGGGGCTCCTGGCCGGCGCAGGCGGGGGTTCCCACGGCCGTTCGCTTCCCTTCTCGTGCGAGGCTCTCTTCCAGCTCCTGACCGCGACTCCTGCTCCCCCGAGTCCCCGCTGCAGCCCACGCTGCCGCGGGCTCCTCCTGCGGGCTGCCGCAGCTCCCCCCGCACGTGGCGCTCCCAGGCTGGCGCAGGGGGCTGAGCGGAGCCCCCGGAGCTGCCTCATGCTGCCCCACAGCGGCGTTGTCCCCGGAGCAGGGTCAGCCGAGGGGACAGCCCGGCAGGCTCCGTGTCCCTGCCCCACGGACACGCGGCTGGGGACTGCGAGCTGGCCTTGTGCGAGTGCGCGTGACGGGGCGTCGGGGAAAGCAGATCATCCTCGGAGCATTGCAAATGTGCCTCTTTCCCTGAGAGACCAGGAATGCTGCGGCTCTGGGGTTAATATTTCATGAGGTTTTAGGACAGAAGCTGGCTCCGAGGCACGGGGCTGACGTGCTCTCCCGTTCCCACAGCAGTTCGGCAGGGCTGTGGCGGCTCGGGGGCCCTGGCATGGGGGGCCCGTGGCAGGTGATGGATCCGTGCCATTCCCCAGAGGGTGCTCCGATCTGGGGCTCCTTTGGCTGCCCGGGACTGCGGTGAACTGGAGCCAACCCACTCCTCAGGCCTCAGCTCTGCCATGCCATCCTGTCTCAGGAATGGCATCGGTGTGAAATCCCAGGACTCCTCATCTCATGGCCAATTTGCTCAGGTTTCCTCGGCGGGGGCTAATGTGTTTTCCATGTTAACGTGCCTGCACGTGGCTTCCAACCTGACTGCAACATGGAGCCACTAATACTACATGACTGGCTCACATGCCCCATTGGCAGGGGACAAGGCTGCATGCGTCTCTGCCACTTCGCTCCTCCAGTGGCTTTGGCCTCAGCTGACCCGAAATCTACAATATTTCAGGTTTTCTCATTAAAAGAGGAAGTGAACGACTTCTCCCACCCCAGTGGCTCTGACAAAGAAAACATTTCCTGTATCTAAAATATTTCAGGTTCCTTCACTGCCCTTCCCCTGACCCCTGCTAAAAAAATTACTGAGAAAAAGCACAAAATCTCTCTTTGAAAAGTCCAGCATTGAAAGGATTATCACATTTTTTCCTAAATATTTCCTTATGTCTCTAGATGAGAGTTATTTTGGATTGTGAGGAATTTTAGCATCAGAACTTGGCTAAATCATCCCATTGGTGCCCCCTTGGAGCCGGCCCTGGCTCCCTCTCAAGTTCCATCCCATCCGCAACTGCTTCAGATTTGCAATCCTCTTCCAGCCAAGGGATCCAGGGATCCACCCTTGTTGCTTGCCCAGAATCCCCATTCTTAAACTTCCTGCCCTGTCCTATCCTGAAGAGACCCACAGCTTGCTCCTCTGCTCCACAGGATGATGCCTGCATGTCCCATCCTCTTGTGAGTGCTGAGGTGTGGCCATCGGCCAGGGTGTAAAGCTAACCAAGGAGTGAATGGGGGTTCAGATGTTTTCCAGAGGTTGTTATGTGTTCTTGCTGTGGAACCTGAAGGAGGATCCTTGACCTGTTCTGGTTTTCCTAGCAGAGATCCTCACTCAGGCCAGGATGTGGCGGCAGCTGCAGCCTAATCTGTTTTGGCATTTGGGGAAAAACAGATGTATTCTGAGACAACTGAGATATCAAACTTTAACTACGTCTCTGACTCAGATCCTCGGTGTGTTTTGCTCCTGCTGGCAGAGCCCGTCAGGTGCAGGGAGCTGCAGGGGGTCGTGGTGGGCTGCAGGGAGCTGCAGGGGGTCGTGGTGGGCTGCAGGGGGCTGAGGGGGCTGCAGGGGGCTGTGGGGAGCAGTGAGACACGGCATGCGATACTTGAGGCTCTGGCAAATGAGGGCTGAGCACAGGATGCCCAGCTGAACCCTCCTGAGCTCTGCATCACACAGAGGTCTTGAAAATGTAACCCCTCTCCCCAAAAAATGTCCTGATTTTGGTGGGTTTATCCTCTGATGCCCTGTATGTGTTTCTGTGGGGTGGATTGCAGTATTTGGGGGTGCTCCATGCAGAGTTGTGGCTCTTGGTGGAGCCTGGAGGGTGCATCTCCCTGCAGCAGCCAACGCGCTGCCCCTTGGCCCGCCAGGTGGGCACCTGGGGGAAGATTTGTCCCCCATGCCACAGTCCCTGCCCCCAGTGACATCTCCAAAGCCACAGGTTCCAGTGTCCAGCTCTCCTGGGATGACTGAGGGCCCTGGTAAGCTGGCACATGTGCATTAGACACACCAGCCTCCGGAGGGGGAAAATCAAAGTTTCCCTGTCCATCCCTCTGCCCTCCATCTCTCTCCACTTTAGCTCCACACTCATGCAATTTTAAAAGCAAGTAAATACTGGTGGTGTGATTCACTTCCCCACCTGCTTGCTCCCTGCTCCTTTTGCTCCTGGAATGAGAAACTCAGCTCGTCTGCCTGGTGGGAGCATCCACTCCAAGCTCAAGGATGTGGGGAATCGCACCAAGATGATTCCACTGAAAGCAAAAACATCTCTACTCTAAACAGGGACTGAGTTATTCGCTTCCTTCACTGAGCTCTGAATGCTGAGCTCTGCTGGAGGATGATGCCTTGGTTCTCCTCCTGGCTCATCTGTTGACAGTGAGTAAATGGACAAAGATTCCGCTCCTCCAATGCTTACAAATAATGACACACACTGGGGTCAGGCTCTGGATGCTGCACAGGTGCTGGCAGAGCTGCCCCCCACCCTGTGAGCTGCCCCCTCACCCATGGACTGCCCACCTCCAAGGGTGACTCCAGCACTGCCCTTCCTGTTCCATGGACAGTGAAAACCATGGTCAGGCACTGAGATGACCCTGACCACCCACAGACTGGGCTGTCCGTGGGGGGCTGTGGGGTCCCAGTAGTTCTGACACCATCTCTGCTTTGTACGCAGCATTTGGGAGCACCATTTCCACCTGGCAGGTTGAAGATGTTTACCACATGTCAGTGCTATTTGATGGCAGCTGATCTAGACTTGTGGAACATTATTGTACATTCTTAATTCTCTCTGGATTTAAAAACAGTCAGAGCATTTAATTTTCTTCTGTGAATTGTTTTGCTCCTCCATATAAAATTCTACTGCAAATGCAGTGACATGTTTTTCCATACACTGTTCTAAATTTGCTTAAAGAAAAAAAGTTGAAACCATCTTGATGATGAAATAAATTTGTGCATAAGATTTCCAGGCAAACTGCAAAACATGAGTGTCATTAAAGACAAAATTTGCTTAATTGCTTTAAAACACTGTTCTGAAAATAACTGGAGGCTGTACGGCTGGAGCGAGTTCCTTCTCTTTTTTACCAGCACGAGGTGGGACTTCCTCTGTCTCAGTGGCTCTCTGCAGAGCTCTTGGCTGTGGATGCCCACTTGAAGCCCATGGCCACATGCTTTGGCAGCTTCAGGCTGCTCCTGGTGAGCTGGTGGATGATGGAGCGTGCAGCTCTGTCTCTGCGCTGGGCCAAGCACTGTGCTCCTTGGGGCCCCTTCTCAGGGTTCCCCTGGAGTGGCTCTGGCCTCTGCTCCTCCCTGAGCTGGGCTGGGTTGGGCCGGGCTGGGTGTTGGGCTGCTGGGGCTCCCAGTCCTCTGGCCCCACCACCCTGGTGGTCTCTCATCCCAGAGTCCTAGTTCTCCCAGGTGCAGAGGCCAGTTCTTGCTCCAGACACGGGGACCACAGTTCCCAGCCTGGAGTCCGGAGCAAAGCCTGGGCAGCAGCAGAAACCGCTGTCCTAAGGAACATTTTTCATCCCAAACTGGATGTGTCTCCTTGGGAGTGCAAATGTCCTTGAAAACTCAGGAGAAAGGAAATACGGAGGACAGAAAGTGTGGGAAAAAAGAGACGGGAAGTTCGGAATTTTGCAGCTGAAAACCAGCTTTCTTTAGGAAAGCAGCATGGCTCCAGCTCCAGCTCATGCTCTCCTTGCCAGTGGCTGCTTCTTGGACCAGCCTCTGGTGCCATCATGAGCATGGGTGCAGCTCTCTATGCCAAGCTGGGACCCTCAGCAGCTCCTGCCGCTCCCACAGGACATGGATGGCTGGACCCTGCCCCGATGGGGACATGCACGCGCGTGCACGCGCACGCACACACATGCTCATGCACACATGTGTGCGCACGTGCATGCAAGCTCCTGCCAGGCCATCAACTATTCCTACCTACACCACAGCACCTGCTGCCTCCCTCCCGAACCCCACAAGCCTCTAGCCCTCTCCCTTTTCTCCCCCCATCCGCACACACATGCTTTTGTACATTTAGGAGCTCCCCCTGATGCCCCCTCTCTTGTCAGATGTGCGGCTATTGATTTCCTCCCTGCATTTGTTTTTGTTATTCATTATTAATGGGATCATTTTTCCATCCTTCGTGCATGAAGGCAAATTTTGTGTAAAAATCAATTGAGTGAGCAGCGCCAATGGCTTGTTTGGTTTTCTGTGCTTTCATCTCCTGTGCACAGGCCCTGGGAGACAGAGAGTAGGATATTAAGGAACAAGCATGGTATGGGGAAAAAATAATAAATCAATTGTTAGTGGTTCAGGAACCATAGATGGGGGTTTGCCTGCTGAGCCCCTCACACACGTACTGGGCATTTCCTATTTCAGCAGGCTTCCCTTTCCCCTTGATCTGGACTGTCACTGAAAGGGAATTCCCTTTCTCAGCAAATTTCACCTGCATTTTTCATTTTACTTGTGGCAGGTGGGTTTGCGCATGGGGTGTGTTTTGAAGAATTATGTGTCCCAGGGTGGGTCCCACAGACTTACTGCCCAGGACAAGGAGCCCCAGGCCCTCCAAGAAAATTGGGAGTCCTGATAGCCAGGCACCTGGAGAGACCGAGGGGGGGGTGGGGGGCAGGGGGCTGTGATGTCGTGGCATCTTCTCACAAACCCGGAATTCCAAGCACCAGCTCCATCCTGCTTCCCACTGCCCTTTGGCAATGCTTAACTGGCTCCAGGCACTGCTCGCTATTCTAAGGGGAAAACATGGGCAGCTTCTTTGTGCATCTTCAGCATTAAATACCGGTTCTGAACTACTCCTGCTAAGGTCGGAAGAAGTTAATCCCCAGCTTCAGGAAGACCAGATGAGTTTCCTGTATCACAGGGGGTTTATCCCAGAGCACCAAAGCTTTGGGAGCCAAACCCAGGGACAGATTAAGGCACCAGTGATGATCAACCAGCACGTTCCTGACCTCCAAAATAAATCTCAAACGAAGTGATCAGGTCCTGTATGTGAGGTCTGGGCACAGCAAGGTGTGAACCTGCACACACATTTGCGGACTGAAATCTGTGCAGAGCTCCCGCAGTACTGCTGGGAGAAGAGGAGCCGGGAGGGAGAGAGGGCGGGAGGGACAGTGAGTGAGAAGTTCCAGGGGCTTCAGGTCTTCCTGGTGAACGTGTTGGAGGTGAGGAGGAGCTCATAGGAGCTGCTTTCTGGGACGGTAGCTGCAGGTTTGAGAAAGTTCGTTTAGGATTTGTTTTACATCTTTAAGGCACTCCCCGGAGCTGTGCAAAAGGGGCAAAAGCGGAACCGTCACAAAACCACAAATCTAGGCAACACCGGAAGAGCCGCGAGTAAAACCGCGGCGATCTCTTTACCATTGTAAGAATAAGCCCGGTCCGATCTCCCTCCTAGAGGCGAACAGGGACAGAGGTGGAGGCCCTGGAGCTGTAAGGGTGTCCTGCCCTGCCGGGCAGGAGCGGGGGCTCGGCGAGGCGCAGACACGGTTTGACCCAAACCGGGAAGGACACTAATCCCGCCCGAGAGCAGCGGTAGGGGTTATATCTGCTGGACGCTGGAACACAAAAGACGTGAGCCTGCGGTGCCCGGCGGCAGTGGCATTGCCTGTCATCTGGGCTGGATCTCCGTTCTCGTACCAGGAAATGCTTGCGGCCCCGCGCCCGCTCCCGCCGCAGAGCCCCGGCCCGGCGCGGCCGTTCCCGCTCGCCCGGCGCCCCGACGGCAGCGGGGCCGGTCCTCAATCCGAGAGCGCGGCAGGGGCCGCTCCCAGAGGAGCACGGGGATGAGGGAAGAGAGAAAAACACCTCTTACCTGTATAAACACGGCCCCGGAGTCGGCGGCCGGCGGCTTTGGGGCCGGGCGGTGGAGAGCAGCTGCAGGGGAAGATGCCGTCGGAGTTGCCTTCTTTATAGTGCGGAAGGCGATTAATATTGCACCACCTTTATTCTAAATTTTCAGAGCCCACAATATAATGTAATGACAGAAGGGCATTTATTATTAAAGGACATTAGGTTGGGGAAAAATCATTGAGACTGATTGGAAAAACGCGGTGCGAGGAAGCGTTACCCGGGGCCCGCGAGGAAAAGATGGATTCGTGAGAGTTTCCTGACGGGGGAGGAGAGTGAGACCTGGTTCTCAAGTTCGATGTTTGTCACTCATTGAAATGCTAAAGTAGAATATTCAAAGGAGGCTCACGCTTCGAACATTAATCTTTAATCGTTAAGGTGCTTCTGGGAATCGCAAATAAAAGCCCTTTCCTCCTCCTGAACAGCTTCAGAAATGAAGCCGGCATCGGCTTTTATGGGAGGTTGTTTCCGCTTCCCCGGGGCCGGTAGCAGCGCGGGGCCCGGCGGCGGAGCGAAGCCCGGTCCCGTGTCCCGGGGGCGTCGCCCCGCTGAGGGGCGCTTGTTGATGGCGCGATTGCTCTTGCAGGTTATTTCGGGTATTCCCGTCGGCGCTGCGACGCGGGGCGGCGAGGAACGACACGTCCCGGCGGGTTGAAAAATAAACCTTTATTGGGGAGCGGGGCGCAGAGCTCGCCCGCCGCGGCGGGACGGGGCCGGACGGCGGGGCGCGGTGGGAGCGGCTCTGCCCGGGGCGCGCCCCGAAGGCCTTGCCCGCCGCGGAGCTCGGAGACC
>VZTX01018948.1:4633-67597 GCA_013400915.1 Pardalotus punctatus
CGAAGGGACACAGTGCCACCTCCCGGCCACCGAGCCCCGCGGGGATGGAGCCGGGCAGTGCGCCGGGGAGGGATGGGCGGGGTGCGGCCAAAAAAGCCTGGAGGTTTTGGGGATCCCGGCTGTGCGGGGAGAGGGGATAGGGCTGGGAGGCTTTGCAGAGCCTGTCTGGGGTGTAGAGGAGATCCACAGCACCCTGAGACCTCTGGTAAACGCGTACACAATATTGATAAAGGGGATTGTCCCCTGCCGTGTACACACACGCAGAAACTGCCTAAAATACTCATGGAATCCTCATCTGGGAATTGTTCCACTAGCTTCTGTTTTCCCCAGAAAATAACCCTTCCGCTGCTCCCTCCGGTCCACCGGGCCATCCCGAGCCAGCAGGGAAGGCAGGGAGCCGCCAGCCGAGGACAGGGCCGGTGTCCTGGCACGGGAAGGGACATCCTCGCTCGGACACGAAGCCTCGCAGCTCCGGGGAAGCCGCCACTCTGTAAACACTGGCTGAAGGCAAGGGCAGCAAAGAGCACTCTGAAAAGCGGCCAAAGTCCGTGGCCTCTTGAACTCGCATGGTGCCAGCCAGGGGAGCCTGCCAGCTTCCAGCAGAGAGCCCTGCGAGCCAGAAGGGGATGGGTGTGGGGTGTGTTTGTACCCAGAGAAAGTGCGTTTCTCAGGGAGAACGTGTGTGTTTTCAGGCAAAGGCAATGTGCGACCAGCGCGTGTCCGCGTGGGGTGAAAGGAGAGGGGCTCGTGGTGCTGCAGAAAAAGCACAGAGCAGGAATAATGGACTTAAATCTCAGGTGCTCACACAGGCTGGGGAATCAGGCACGTGAGGAAACTTGAAAGCCAAGTGGGAAATCCTGGCTGGCAGCGTCACTGCAAGGGGACAAACCCGTATGAATTAGGACTTCAAGGAGGACGGGGAAGCTCCGGCAGTTTGGACTCTGAAATGGCCCGAGGTAACAAATGCTGAGGCAACTGCGTGTTCCTACAGTAATGTCCCTGGGCCGACACACACTCACACCCCCGCACACCACTGTGCTCCAAAACAAGAGAATTTGGGAATTCCTCCTGGCAAAATGGAGCTTTGCTTCCTCCAGCCTTTTGCTGGCAGGCAACTTCTGACCGTGCAGACTGATTAAACAGTGAACTGGTGGCAATACACTGGTGATACAACTATGATTGTGTTACAACAAAGGTAAGAGAGAAACTTGAAAAATAAATACAAAAAGCAGGGGGTAGGAGGATGCAAAATAGATAATTACAATGATTTTGCATGAGCAGTGTTTTGGGTATTTGGTATTTCACTTTGTCTTGCCATTACGGTTGGGTAGAGGGGACATATGTATGAAAAGGAACGGAAAAATGGAAGAAAGAAAGACCAAAAGCATGTAAAAGCCACAAAGAAGTAAAAGAGAGATAAAAGATTAGTGAAAAGAGAAGGAATAAGGAAAGAAAAGAAAGGCACAAAGAGATGAAAGAATAGTTTATCTCACTGAAAAATATACCAGGCATGGTGTGTGGGGAAAGTAAACAAGGCTTATTGCTGGAGTCTGTCTTGTCCTGCACAGGGACTACAATAATCAGTGTTGTCACATCCTCACCTCACTGTTATTTTTCCCAAGGTGGCCCTCAGTGTTCCTGTCATGGATAGGGCCGGGCTTGTGCCAGGACAAAAAATACTGGCTACTTAATGAATTTACTGGCTGAGTAGTTAAAAACTACTCAGCAATTGCTGGGGACACTTTCCCTTACTGCTCCACCTCTCATTGCCCCGTCCTACTGTCACAATGTCAGCAGGATCCGGTGTGTTTAGTGTGCATCCCATTTGGCTGTCTGTCTTGACCTGCTAGCCCATACCACAGGCTTGCTGATCACTTCAGAAATTAACTTTTTATCCCTACATGCAGTTTCAGGACGCGCAGAGAAGCGGCTCTTCTGAAAAAGGTTATGTATTTGCACTCAAAGCACTGAGTTACTTCAGATGCATGTTATACAGTTGATAATTTCTGTGGGATGGATTCTGACTCCGCAGTCGTGGGGTTCCACCTGGATTTGGACTGAGAACCATGAAAATGGCTCCACTCCGTTTCCCACTGTAAGGCGACCGGATTTTGTACATATGAACAATTCACAGTAAGTCCTCCCTAGCGTTCACCAATCTGAGTTTGCACACGGGTGTGTGTGGTAGAGCTTCCCTCAAGGATAAAATAACTGTAAAGAGAATTCGCCTTCATCATGAAAATATAGCAAGAGTACCTGCCTTGATACAGTTTGTCTCTGTAAGACTTCATCTTCCCAAAAAGCGAGGTAGATTCTTGCCTAGTTGCTTCATTTTTTCACCTGCGCTCTGATATTGGGCTACATCTTTCCAATTCTGTGACTCTTATTAAACCAAATCCGGGCTCTTTCACATGAGTGCTTTACCAACCTTTCCTGAAACCATTTATGCACCCCACCCTGCTCCCCTTGTGCTTCCCATGGCTGACACCATATGCAAGCGCACACATCTGCGGTTCTACATCCTCCTGCCCTAGAGCTTCGACCAACTCTTTCCTGTTCCTTTCCTTCCTTTCCCTTCTCCCCTTTCCTCACGTTCATGTTCACATCCCAGGGTGAGGTTCATGCAGCTCACTTCTGTCTCCTGTTTCCCTCGTGCTCGGTGTCTCTCTGATGTGTCATGAGTGGAGCGATGTCCCCACTCTCTGCCCTCTTTGGAAGCAGCCCCGCAGACCCTACCAAAGGACAAATCCCTCAGCGCTGTGCTTTGCCAGAGCCTTCCACGCCTGATATTTGACATCCCAAGAGCAGATCCTGGAGCGCCTCTGATGTCTGTTCAAGTGGAGTGACCCCGGTGGGAATCCCACCTGGGGCTGAACGCGCTGAACGCTGCAGCGCGAAGGAACGGGCAGGAGGCTGGACCGAGCACGATGTGCTGACGTGAGGAAATGAAAACAGCTGATGCTGATCAGGAGGAGGAAGGCTGTTAATTCAGAGCATGTTGGGTGCAGACAGAAACAATCTGCTGGAGAGCTGCTCCCCGCAGGCATGGGGCTCACAGGGATGGCCAGCGTGGAGCGGCTGTGCCAGGGGTGGGTGGGGTGGGCGTGCAGGGAGAACGCCCCCTTGGCATGGTGTCCAGGGGAGGGAGCTGGGCAAGGGGATGGCTTTGCCTCTCTTGCTCCACTTTAAATACCTTTGCACAGAGCTCTGGCCGCTGCAGTTAGGTCAGAACGCTTCACCTGCTCTAGCAAAGGGGCCTCCCTCCCTGTGTGGGCACTGCTGCCTCTGCAACATGGACTCACAGCACTGCAGAATGAATGGGGACCTTTTCCAGGTAGGTGATGGGGGCTCTGCCTGCTGTTGGAAGAGGTGGAGGGGTGTCCTGCCTCACTGCTGTGCTTGCACATCTTGTCCTCCCCTCCCTGAGATGCAGAGTGACTCAAGAGGGGAAGAATCAAGGTGGTGTCTCTTGATGCTCTGCGGTAGCTGAGCACTTTTGGCAGCCCCCATCCTGGCCAGTTGTTAATTGTGCTCCCAAAAGTGCAGGGAGAATGCAAACAAACATTGCAAAAGTATCCTTGCGTACATGGCAAAGAGACAAAGAATCAGAAAAGGCCAGCAGCTTGTTAGAGGTCTTAAATGTGTGATAAAAGCAAGCTGTCTTCTTTTGTTAAAGAAAAACAGATGAAGTTATGTGCTCTTCTGGGGGAGCGTTTTGGTGAATTTTGGGGCTCTGGTGTCCTCTTTTTTAATGTTTACTGACTGACTTTAAACCCTTTGCTTTGGGAAATACAGGGAAGTCCTGAAGTTTGTGCCTTTCAAATACAGGCACTGATGTTACTGCAGGGGCAAGTGATGTAACCTGAGGCCAGCATGGTTAATTATTAGGACCAAATTCTGCACTTTTGTGTCCTGTTCAATGCTGATGAAGCCAGAGAGCATGAGGTGTGCAAATGAAAGAGCTTCATTTTTTTAAGAGCAGAGATGCCAAGAAAATCTGTATTGCCACTGCTTTTGGTGCTGAGGTTGAACTCCCACAACATTTCTCTGGGGTTTTACCTTGCTACTTATCCCAGTTGTGTAATTGCTTGGTTCCAATGACATCTGTGGGGATCAGCATTTAAATGCCTTAAGAAATATGACTTGGAAACTAGTTCCATTTTCACCAGTAACTTAGAAATTTTTAAATTTGAAATATTTTTTCTTTCCCCACCCCCCCCTATTTTGCATATCTAGTAAGATTGAACTTTACAACACAGAAGTGAAAACTTTGTATCCCTGAAATTGCAAGAAAAACTTTCTCTGCCTTTTAACAGTGTTGGAATTCACTCTGAAGGGCTTTAGCTAAATATGTCAGCAGTGGATTAGAAGAGTGAAAGGATTGTTATTGACCCCTGATACTGCCACCTGTGCCAGAAAGGCAATAGCAATCTATGTGCAAAGTGGTTACCCAAAAATGCAGATTTGTGCTCAGGTAAACCTACCCTTGCATCTCCATATTATTTTCTTTGAGATTGTATTAGATCCAGGAATGGTTGTTCATCCTCATAAGCTGGTTCTTATTTTACTTCCGGGAAGAAAATAGAGCTGGAAGAAAATTAGAGCTGAATTTATTCCATACTACATTTATAATTCACATATACATATCATAGAGACAGTATTTCAACACAATAAATGTTTTTTCAACCATGAATTGTAATCACAACAGTAACAGGACAGCAGAACTTCCCCAAAACTGCAATTCCTCCTTATATGGCAAAGAACAAGAAATTAGAATTTGAAATGAGAACGGAAAAACTGATCAACAGTTAAACTTATGCATAGGTACTAGAAAAACTCAGCAGTAACTGAGTGCCTGTGTGTGAGCTGCTGTGTCACCTCCAGTGCAGGTGCTGGGGTTTATTGTGTGCAGTGTGTGGTGATGCACACTGCCTCCATGTAAACTGATAAGAGCTGGGTACCAGGAAAACAATTATTTTACTCTCTTCCCCCTTGCAATTAAAGATGTCACCTCTCGGGCATGAACTGATGCTTGTTAAAAGACCTTCCATTTGATTTTGCATATGCAGATGTGCAAGGAATTAAGCCAGTACAAGGCTGTTTACAGCCTTAGTCCTCACTCCCTCCTGCAATGTGTCTTTCTCTTAAGCACTAATATAAATCAATTTATGAGAGTAGGAAAATGACTGAGGACAGGTTGGAAGCAGCTGATCTCAACAAATCAAGACTAGTGACCTATGAGGTTGGAAAGGTTTTTTTTAAGCCTTTTTTTGGTGTAATCTCATTGTACAAAGAAATCAATTATTGTCATCAGAACTACCTTGCAGGACTTAAACTTTGCATTATATCCCCTGCAATTATCATTTGTCATGCACGTTCAAGTCAATCTGTTGTATAAGTTGGTCCTCACAGCACGGCGTGGCAAGAATATTTAAACTATATAACTGCATGTCTTTTAGAACAGTTTCATTGCAGACAGTGCAACCCAAAATCTTGATCCATTGGACGGATACTGGTGGAGCCCAGTTCTGTCCTTAAGATCAGTTTTGGCTGTGGTGGGTGAAAACAGAAGGAAAAACCAATGGACGATATTGAAGATGACAGTTTTGGTCACACTATCATAAAATCTCAGTACTGCAGACATTTGTTCTGACTTTTGCCAGACTCCTGTCATCGTTTTCCCCTGTGGTGGCTTGCAGGGTTTCGTTAGCCAGCTGACACATCACTTGCAGCTGCTTTTCCTCTTGGTCCTCCCTGTGCTCGAGCTGGGCTGGCTCCCGGGCTGGATGAGGGAAAATCCAGAGATGCTGCAGGAAATGTGACAACTGAACAGGTGGCAATCTTCCTTCTGCTGCATAGAGCCAATACTTCTACTACTCTTCCCACCAGAGGTCCCTCATAAAGCTGGAGGACATTTGGAAAACCTTTGCAGCCTCTGGAAACAAAGCCAGAAAGAAAAATGTGTGGCCAGACTGTTAGTAGCAACCTTGGAGGCAGCCTTGGAGACAGCTTGAAGAATCAGCAATTATTTATTTTACAAAAGAAGGCAGCTCTTCATAGCTCGGCCTCAGGAAATGTAATCCCACCAAGAACTTTATGCCTTCAGGGCAGCTGGATTCGATTATTAATTTGTCTTCTACAAAGGCTATCTTTACTGAGGACAATATTTGGGAACTGAGACTCTTTGTACTCTGATTTTTATGTTCAATTAAGCAGTAGCCATAATGAGGACAGGCTCTGACTGAAAATACAGATCTTCATAAAGAATAATTGAATGGGTACCTTGATTCAAGTTTTGGCCCAGGACTCATCTGTGTTGCAGATGTCTGGTGTGATCTTCGAAACACCAACCACGGGCAATTTGTCCAAGGCCAGTGGATGTTAAAAAAATGAAACAAACAAGCAAACAAGACATAAATGTGACCTCCAAAAGTTTGTGATGGTTGTGCATCAAATTTACTCTAATATCAGAAAAATTGAGTGATACTTGAAGTCTCAGCAGGCGTTTACCTGCCATGTCAAGTATCCAGAGTTTTTTAGATCTGCCTCCACTCCAGGGCTCAGTTTCCTGTTTCTGAAGTGGTCAAATCCCTGCTTAACAAGGCTTTTGTGAAAAGAAACACGTGTAGAGACATGCAAAGACATTCTAGTAATGAGAACCATGAAAATAATGAAAGCAACCTTTGAGAGTACTGGAAATTGCCTTTTGGAATTTGCAGAGCAGCAAATCAATAAAAAAAGGGGAACAAACATAACTGAAAACACATCTTGCCCTAACTGAGTCTGTACTCATTATGGGATTTAGGGGAAGATCTAAATGTTTGCTCCAACATTTTTCTTTCTTATTTTTTTTCCTTTTATTTTCTTTGCTTGATGTTGTTATTTTGTTTTTAAATCACCTTCCACAGCTGTGGCTTCCACTGAATACCATCTTACTTATTTCAGACCCTTATCCTAATTTATCCAGAATATTTTAAAGTCTGTCCTACCTTCCAAACGTTCATTCTTCTTTCCTTTCAGGAATCTAGGTACATTGAAGACTCCCCCAATAAAAATGGTGTGATTTCTTTGATTTTCTCTCTGAAAGAAGAAGTCGGGGCATTGGCTAAAGTCCTGCGCACATTTGAGGTAAATATTTTCCTTCAGGTCTTTACGACTTTGTATAAGAGCAATATTTTCTCGGGGTCTTTGGATTGGTGTTTGTGGTTTTATTTCATTGCTACTAAGGGGGGAAGCAGCCGGCATTTCTTTTCTGGGATTAAAATCCCTTAAAGTCTTGGAGCAGAAGTAGCTTTTTAAAATTAAAACCTCTCTCTTTAACTGACACGAGGGTGGGAGAAAATACATTTTTTCTGCTTTAGAAGGAAATATTTCATCATAACTGCTTTAGAGAAAGGTAGGAGTGAGTTGGGTTGTGACCTAAGATTGACTTAGAGCCAAATAATTTGCCTTATAGCTTGTAAGGCAAATATAACTTGTGTGTGAGCTGTGTGACTCACAATGTGCATTGTATGAGGAATTTCTGCTGGGGGCAGCTCTTAGGTCTTGTCCTCCTCAATAAATCTGATTAAATAATCCCACCACCTCCCATCTGCAGAACTTCTACAGAATGGGTAGAGAATACCTACAGAACAGCATAAAAATGATAGGTTTTTTACACTAAAGGGACTCCATAACTTGTGCTGAGTGATTTGGAAAGCTTTGGGGGGAACAAGGAGCCATTTACCTTTCAGGACATTGTGTGCCTATTTATTCTTGCAGAAATATTTCCCAGATGTCAATGAATGTTGTTTGGAAAACACAAAATCCTTGCAATTCAGGATGGTTCTGCTGCAACACACACAGCTGTGTACTCTGTGCTCCCAAGCAAATACACTGTTCTATTGGGTCTGTGGCTTTTTTTTTTTTTTATGTAATAGTTGTGCCTGAAAAGAGAGATTTCTTTAGAACTCTCTAAGAAGTTGTGGCCTGCATATTTTCCGTTCATAAATTGAATTTGCTAGGAAATGAACAGTTGTGTGTTATTGGCACAAAGGAAAAATAATTATGAATTACAGGACATATTTTATTCATTAAGAGAAAAGGAAATTCACACCAATGTCAGCAAAGCAAGTCTAAATCTGTGAATTGACCACCGTGACACAGTCCAGCAAAATGTCCATATGTCAGTGCAGTGCGTGTCTGCAAGTGAATTAATGAGACTGTTGATATTCTCTTATTAAATGCATTGGTGTCTACTAACTAAATTGCTGTCAGCTCTAAAGAAAAATTTCTAGAGGAGCTAGTATAGGAAAGAGAGAAGCAGCCATTTCTTGGATGTGTCTTTTCTTGCCCCAAAGCAGACACCTAAACCAGACCACCAGAATCCTGGTTTTTCCCAGTGACCCTGATTGCAGCCGAGAGCTTGGGACTCAGCTGGATTTCCATCCCAGCCAAGCCAATTCTTTCTGTGCTGATTCGCCGTCTCCTTTGACAAAGCACCTGGCCTAGGTGGTCTCAGATCATATTTTACATTTGGCACTGCACTGGGGAAATGGATGGCTGGCTGGAGGAGCAGATTTAATGACACAAGTCCAGCCTGCAGCTCCAGCTCCTCAGGGCTGCTGTCAGTGAATTCCTGGTGCGTGAATTCCTGGCCCCTGGGCTGTCCTAACTCCGCTCAAAGAACTGCACAGAGGTGTAAATCCTATGTACATGCACAGCCGAGGTAACCTCCACCCTTCTCCACCTGGGCTATGGCTCTGGTGCTTCAGAGACACAGACTTTGTGCTCAGGGATGTCACAGCACAGATGGGGACAGTGGTGACATGAGGGGGAAGAGCTTGAGAGAATTTTTTCATCTTGAGAGAATTCTTTTCATCTTGTACTCCTTCACTGCTTAATAGCATCAACTGTGAGGTGCTACAGGAGTCAGCTCAGATGAGAAAGTTAGCTTTCCCACATGAAGTAGGGAAAGAGAAAGCTGACAAATGCCAAAATAGGATCAGGCTGTTCCCAGGAGCAGATGTGGCACTGCAGCTGCTGGGGGTCCCCATCTCGTGCAGCTGCTGGTTGAATGTTGAGGATGGCTTTGAGGATTTTGCCTTTTCTCTAGGCAATCTGTGAAACTGCTCTGGAATATGGAGGGGGTTGAGTGAGCTGTAACTATGACAGAGTTGAAAATAAAGCCTCTCTCCCAGGGAAGCTCGAAACCAAGATCCAGACTGAGACACAGGGAACTGAAGGGATACCTAGAGGAAGGAGAGATTTTGAAGTGCCATGAGCACAGGATGCCTTTTTGTAGAGAAGGTTTCCACATGGATCTGGAAGGTTCACCTTCTCCTTGGTTTAAGAACTGGGAAAAAAAAGTCGTTCTGGGAGGATTGTTCAGCCACTCTTGAGTCCCTTCCTGGGATGCACTGCCAGGTTCACATCCTGCCCGTGTCCTGCTCCTGTGCTGGGTTGGAATTTGGCCAGAATTAGCCCCACCACAGCTTGTTCTCCACGGGCAGCAGGAGCCCAAAGGGAGCTGTGTGTGTTCTAGCCAGGTCTGCCCCTGGATATCACAAGGTCCAGCACTGCTGCTCATCCATCACTGTGACAGACAGAGTCTGTACTCAGCCACGGGGCAAACCACCCAGGGGAGGAATTGAGTCCAAACACAGCCCTGATGAGAGGGGAAACCCCCATTGTGGGAGCCAGGATGGACTGAGGGTACCGGAGCCTCCTCCAGGCAGCGGAAGGCACCAGGCTGAGGGTGACAGGGTGCTCGTGGCACAGAATTGCATCCTCTGAGATGCCAAGCTGAAGAGAATTCCAAATTGTTTTGTGGGAACAGTGATGTTTGTCCTGCTCAAACATCCCTCAGGGCTGCTCATGCAGTTGACAGAGTACTGCACGCTCTCACATTTGGATTTTCCCTCAAAGACCCAAACTCTAGTTTTCTGTTCAGTCACAAGTATGTGACTACAGTGACAACTGTTCTTCTTCCTGTGTAGCTTGAAGGTTTTTTTTCCTGAAGAACCTCTTCAAAGTACTCAGCTCTTTATGAATGCTGGCTTTATGTCCAAAACATACTTGATTATTTCTGCTTTTTTCTTGTGTTTACTCGGGAAGACCCATCTGAACACCAGACCTGCTGTACACAGAGGTACTCCTTGGTGCAGCCATGCACTGTTTATTTGTGTCTTAAAATATGACAGCTAGGAAGCCAAAACTTGAATAAATATCTTTACCTGAAAGAGAACAGCACAGGAGTAAAATATCATGCTTAAAATCAGGAAATATCATGCTTGAAATCAGGAAGACAGAATAGTCATCATGAAAATGTTTCTTTTTCGATTCACTGGACATATTAAAAATGCACTGAGGCCAAAAAAAGAGAAATCTTCCAGGTTTCTTATCAAAACTGGAAAAGCAAAGCTGAGCAGTTCAGGTTGACCCAAGCATTGCACTTGAGAGAAATATTTATTTCTCTGTAGTGATAAAAGCCTATTGAAATGGAGGTAACTTTTTTAAACAACAAAGTTCATTCTGACAGGGGAAAAAAAAAAGAAGAAAAAGCCAAATTGTTCCCCCCTCAAAGACTGGCTCTTCTGTAGTTAAATTCATCATTAAAAATATCAGAAATAAATATTCCCATATATAAAAAGTATTGCCTTCAGTTTCAGCTGCAGATTTTCCACATGAGTTTGTGAATACACTAATCTTTTCTGATGGATTTACAAATGGTAGATCATCAGCTGCTTGGAGTGGCAAACACTGGAATACTTTACAAGCTTGCTCAGCCCATTCTCAGAGAGGAGACTTTTCTCTTTTCCTCCCTGATGGGACCTTCTCAGACCCAGAGCAGGACTGGAGCCCAGGGTGGAGCCATCAGGGGTAGGGCTGTGGCTCAAAAGCGGCCACGTTGATTGAGTTCCTGCTCCATGGGGTGAGTTCCTGCTCCATGGGGTGAGTTCCTGCTCCATGGAAGGCTGGGAAGGGAGTACCAGGCTGTGCTAAATGAGACCTGACACCTTCAGAGTCAGCAGAGGAAACTCTGCCCTTTTTCTGGTTGGGAACTTTATTCACAGCAAGTCCTACGTGACTGTTCTCTTTGGCCCTGGGGAGGCATTGGCTCTGTGGTGGTTTGGGATGTTTCCAAACTGGGGGAAGAAAACAGTCCCTTTGGCCAGGGGGTGTGTTGGCAGAGTCTGCAGTGATAGGTGAACAGGCTTCTGCCACGAGATTGTTTTGTCGTTATACTGTACAAATGCTCAGCTTGATAATTTAATTTACATTTAATTCATTCCACTGCTCCAAACCCACGTCCTTGGTCTTATCCCTCCTCTTCCCAGGGCCACAAGAGCAGGACTTCTTGATCTAATACACCGACACAAGTCTGCAGAGAAGAGCGGACTCTTCTCAGGTGTTTGTGCAATGCCACACGCTGTCACACGTTTTTGGCCGGTCCTGCTCCACGAGTTTTGCAGGCAGGCTGTGCTGAGACCTCGTACCAAATTTCAGGGGGAGAACAGAAGTGCAGAGTGATGGACACCAGGGGCTGCCCCAGGGCCAGCTGCCCTCTGGAGCTGTTTGCTGGCAGGTGTTGCCTTTCCAGCCTGGAAATGAAACTCGAGATCATTTTAGTATAGGAGGTAACAGAAAAGTGGATTTTTATTGGAGGTCCAGGGGCACTTCTGGAAGAATATCCACAAAAGCCCAGCCCCACAGGGGTGAATACAGTTTGATATGTTTTAGGAAATTAGCAGAGTTGATAAAAAGCACTAATTAAGAGGTTGAGTGGTGATGTGATTCTCCCTAGATCAAGCCCCCTCTCTGGAGTCCCCACCCTTGGCACTGGTTGGACTTGTTGATGAAAATGTGTTTTGAAGGTTTTGTTCTCAACCTTGGTTCCCAGGAAAAACCAAGACAGGAGAGGGGCCTTGTGCCCCCAGGGCTTGGAGCTCTGCAATAGCTTTGGGCTTTCCAGCTGGGGAAAAGGGTAGGGAAAAGTACTGGGAAGGCTACAAATATATAAAAGTAAAAAATGGCAAAAAACATCCAGCATTGGATAGTGACCTGCTTTGGCACGCTTTTCCTCCATGAGCTTGGAAGGAAGACCCTAGCAGAGGTGAAGGAGAAATTGGGGAAGCGCTGCCTTCATCTGGGAAGCAGAGCCTTGGGCAGTCAAGCTGGCTCAGACACCTGCTTTTGCGCTGGGGATCCATGGCTGAAGGCTTCACTGTCACTTCCTAAGCCCCCTGATCTACAAAAATTATGCACTGACCTTATATTTGTGCTTCTGGAAGTGTGCTCCCTCTTGAAACCTTGAACTAGCCCATGGCAAGGGTTAAAAGAACATCTCACTTTCCCATACCAGAAAGTGGAAATTTCCCTTGATTTGGGAAATTTCACCCAAATTCTCACTCAATGTTGATTAGCAGCACCACAGGGCTGTCAAAAGTTCTTCATCTGGTAACAATGTGGGGTCTCCTGATGAAGCCAAACTTAATTAATGACAACAGTCATGAAAATGAGCTGCAGCTGGATTGCACAGCTGTACTTTGTTTTAGAACCATACATGGCAGCACTTGGTAATGAGTGCACAGAAGGATGTGTGAATGTCATGGGGAGTAGCAACCCACGACTTTTCCAGAAAGATCCATCCCTACTGAAAGCTTCCCTGTGTAGCTATGAAAACAGGCTCTGAGAGGGAGCCAAGGCTGAGATCCAGCACTGGGAGGTGAGTTAGGGAGGGATATGGGTGGCTCCTCCCTGCATCCACCATTGTCTGTGTTTTAAACTGATATTTGTATTGCTACCCCTCTTCTAACGTGGTTATAATTAATTCTATCTTGGTTTTTGAGCTCTGAGGACATCTTGAGACTTCCTTCTCTAATGGGCAGTGGTAGAGGTACAGTAAACTTGGATATTAAAATAATGAAAGCTGAGTTTTTCCACCCCTAGGAATGGGAGTTTTAGGGAAAGAAAAAACAAGAAATTGGGAGTGACTTCCTCTAACGTCAAGGGATCTGTCAGTAGTATATTCCTGTATTTTCTATTGGGTGATGGGGGGAATTCAGCAAGGACACATCTAATCTGAACCCCTGGGCTCATCTGAGTTCTGCCAGCTCTAAAGTAGGAAGGGCAGAAGAGATCAATGTTAATAGTTCAGGTGTGAATCCAGCCATAGAGATATAGCATTTGAGATCTTCCAAAAGCAGATTAGAATTTAGGTTCCATCAAAAAAAAAATATAGCTCATAAAACTGGAATAACTTTTATTATCTGACTTTTGAAGGCATACATTGTCAGGATTTCAAACTCTACTAAAAAACCAGATAGAGATTGAAAACTGCTCCAAATGTACAACTAGACCAGAAAAAATGCTCCCATCCTCCTTTTTCAGCTAACCATTTGTCTCCAGAAGCCGGAGCTTTAAATAAAACATCAACTATGGTGACAAACCTGATGCAACTGCACGATTTGGCAATATCAGGGATACAAAAAGTTCTGAACCACGTGAAACTCTGAAGGTTAAACACTAGATGGAGTAGTTGGGCTAGAATAAAACTGAGATTTGCAAAGCAACTCTAGTAACAGAGCCGCTGTAAATATTTTGAAATCAAGGGCTTGGTAGCGAGGCACAGCACACGAGAACATATTTCTCCAGGAGTTGGACATATGCTGCCGCATTCTTGCTCTAAAAACAGTCACCAGAAGGGTTCTCCCTTCAGCTTTTCTGTTGTGAAGTCCTGAATCCTCGGCACAAAGAGGTAACAGTTGGCTCTGCACGTTGCTGAGAGGCAGATATCCCTCAAACAAACAGCAAAGCAGCTCAAAACTCTGCGGGAAGGTATTCTGCTTCTCTCAGGTGGAGGAAATGAGGTCACTGTCCCCATGAGCTCCTTCCTCCATCTTCTTTTCTTCCCCCTCTTTCCCTCTGGCTTAGGCTGTGATAATTTGAGAGGCATTGGTGTTCCTGCTGCCTTAAGCACACCTCGTGCCCACCCTGCTCTTTATCCCTTTATTCCCAACCATCACTGCATTCCTTTGTGGGCACTGCTGCCTGTGCAGCTGCTCTCTGAGCCAGGCTGGAGAGCTGGGACAGCAGAAAATCACCTGATCAAAAAACAAAGGNGCTCTAAGACTGGACTCTGAAGAGCTCTGTCCAAATCGCCGGCACATCGCAGAGATTCCTACAGCACCCCCGAAACCACTACACAAAGGGATGCACTTCAGGTGTCTTCAGTCTGGAGGAGGGAAGGTGCTTGGGATGACCTTACTGTGGCCCTACAGTGTTTAGAGGGGTTCTATAAGGAAGAAAGATGGGAACAGGGTTTCTAGCAAGGCCTTTTGTGGGGTAATGGTTTTTAAATAAAAGAGTGTGGTTGCAGACTCTATGAAATGAAGAAAACTTTTACGGTGAGGATGGTGAGGCACCGGCACAGGTTGCCTGGAGAGATGGGGGATGCCCCATACCTGAAAATATCCAGGGCCAGGTTGAGCAGGGCTCTGAGCTGCCTGATCTAACTGATGGTGTCCCTGGTCATTTCAGAGGTGTTGGACTGTGGCCTCTGGATGTCCCTTCCAACCCAAACTATCCTATGGTTGCATGATTCTGTGATCTCTCAAACAGCTCTGCTATCCCTGGGGCAGGGGCTGGATTCCTCCAGGGCCGGAATGCTGGGGCAGAAATGAACAATTGTGGGTGAGGGAGGGAAGCAGGGAATACCAGCCCCTGAAGAGGGTCCATGTTATCACAGCCTCTGCAAGAAAGGCAGAAAAAAAAGCCCAGTCAATGCCTGGGACCCCATTCCCCTGTGAATCTACAGAGACAGAACACAACAGCCAGCACAAGGAGGACATAAAGCAGCACCTCAGTGTGCCTGTGCTGAACTTTTCCATCACAACCCACCCCTAACAAAACCGATCCAAACCAATTTACTTCTACAGGACTCAAACCTCAGCGCTCAGTCTGCTCAGATCCAAGCAAGGAACTAAGCTCCAGAGCACCCAAAATCCCAACTCCAAACAGGAATTCTGGAATTAGTCATCCCTAGCAAACACCATTTTCCTTCATGTAAGCTTCCTGAGCTCCAGACACCAGCCCCTGTCTCTGCCCTGCTCCCCCAGAGCGCCCACCCCAAAGGGGCAGCAGCTCCTGCGGGTGCTCAATGCCAGGAGCTCCCAGGGCCTCACCACGGGGAAGGGACAAGGTGCAGTCTGTTTGGGAAACGGGGCTTTGGTGGCCTGAAACAAATTGTCCTGGGGGCCAAGGACGGTGGTGGCCGCTCTGTCCCGCAGACGGCCCCGCGAGGAGGGCATCTCTCGAGAGCGCGGTCAGTGAACGCTTCGTGACCTTTTCAACTCCTTGTGTTGGTATCTAGCCAAACAATTTGAGTTCATCTGCAGCGTGCAGGGCTCGGGACACAGAGGAATGACATATATGTTTCCTACCAAGGAATGAACTGCCTTTTGTGGAGGAGTGAATTAGGGCTTTGCTGCTGATGGCCAGATGCCCTCCTGTGCTGTGCAAGCACTGAGAGGAGCAAAGAAAACCCTGCAGGGCTCGAGAGGCTCAGACAGAGGGAGGTACAGATAAAAAAATCTGCCCTGTTTCTTCCTTGTAGGTCAAAAGTAGATCCTCGGAGTGTTACTTGGTGGATGGAATCCTGACCCCACTCTAGCAGGGGTTTGACACCAGCAGGGCGAGCACTTCACCCCGTGTGGTTTGGGGTCTTCTTTGGCTAGCTTGAAAGAAGAGAAACAGAAGTTTCTCCAGGGATGCTGGGCACCATGTGCCAGCCCCTCTGACTCTCCTGTGGTTAATGATTCTATGATTCTGTGATCTTCAGGCCCAGATTTCCTCCAGGGGGTTGTATATTCCTCCTAGGGGACAGAGAGCCAGGCCTGGCCATGGCATGCTGTGGGCAGAGAAGATGGTCAGGTGGCAAAGTCAATGCCCACTGAAACAAAAAAAAAAAAAAGGAAGAAAGCGAGCAGTATTTTCATGCTCAAATTACAATGCTCAAGAAAACATTTATGTTCAGTGTTCAGTTAACTGGGGTAGATGTTCCTGGGCTTTTCTTTTGGACCATTTTTGTTTCTGTCCCAGACTCTTTTGTTTTCTTTTTGCTGGAAAAATAGGATTTTTAGCCACTTGTTGCTTACACAGCAGCATGGCAGCAAGTCTGAGGTCAGGTTCCCACTGGCTATAGCCATCAATCCTTTACTTGTCAGTGATCTTTCTTCAGAGCTAGGAGACACTGCTGATGGTCAGCAAAGATATTCAGTGAGACAGAACTTGAATTTCTGAGCTAAAGAAAAGAATTCTTTGCTGTGAGGCTGATTAGAATAGTGAGCAGTTGCCCAGAAAGACTGAAAATCTCAAAACTTGAGAGGACACCGCCCTGGGCAGTCCGATTTTTGTACTTGCTGATCTCCAGAGGTCCCGTTCCACCTCAGCAGCTCGGGGATTAAAAACACCCATGTTTTTATTTGTACAAACCTGAGCTGCCTTTTTTTTGGTGCAGATCCATCTTTCCCAGTGGATCTGCACCCAACAGCTGCTCACAGCCCCGGAAACGTGCAGGTGGGGGACTGTGCAGTGGCTTGGCAGGAGCTTCTCCCACAGGGTGCCCAGCTGCCTGCTTGGCCAAAATTATTTCAAAATGCTCATCAAGGCAGCAGTCAGCCCCTCCTGAGAGGTTTTTTCACAGGTGGAAAGCCTCCTTCCTTGTGTTGGTCCTGGGGAAATGTCTTTGGAGATGTCTTTGTCACCACAGATAAGCTCTCAATATGTGCTCGAGGTGTTGGAGTTGCTGTTTACAGCACAAAGCCTGTTTACAATTTGTGTTCTGCTTCCACCTTTTTCGAAGCCTTCAGTGGTGCATGGTCTTTGTGATGGTGTTCTGCACGAGGGTGAATCCCACATATTTCTCATCCTTCCTTTCTGTTTCTCTCTCGGTTGTGAAAGTCCCCGAGTCCAGTGCTCACAAAAGGGGATTGTCTGCTTTTGAGCCATTTGGATTGAACATTATGGTTTGTTGAGTGGCATTTATCCAGTCTTATGACATCTTCCTTACCCCAAAACCCCGAAATTTCCCTTTCCCATAGGAAAAAGGTATAAACTTGACCCACATTGAGTCCCGACCTTCCCGCCTCAACAAAGATGAGTACGAATTCTTCATTAACTTGGAAGGCAAGAATGTCCCAGCACTGGACAAGATCATCAAGTCCTTGAGAAGTGACATTGGAGCAACAGTCCATGAGCTCTCACGGACAAAGAAGAAGGATACTGGTAAGGAAAGTTAATTCTGACGAGGACTTTTATGTCTTTTTTTAAAACACCTTTTTATTATTATTTTTAAAATAATTTATGTCAAATTATTTTTCCTGTATTAAAGCAGATCCTCTCGGATCTTTATGGCTACATTTCTCTCTCTGCCTACTTTTCCTATTTTTCATTTGGAGATTTTCTGTCTGTGTAAACTTTTGCCATGATTCTGACTAGATCTCCTGGGAAATCAGGGGGGCTCTGCCACCCACTGCGATGGGAACAGGACTAACTCTCCATTGCTGTAAGAAATCCCAGGGTGGTCAGTTGCAGTTCTGCATCCGGAGGGAAATAAGGAAAGATTTTGTGAGTTGTTCACTTTCCTAATTCTCAGAGATTTGCTGGAGTTGAGGCTGCCTGGTGCAGTGGGGTCTGCCCAGCAGATAGCCTGAGACATACTTAAATGCCTCTTCAGATAACAGATGTGATTTTAATAGGATTTCAGACTTTAAATACTTTAGGTCTGGATCTTCCTCTTCCTTCCTAGGAGCAACATGAAAGGACATTAATACCTTCTTGAGATCAGTGCTGGTAATCCTTTTACCGTTTCCTTTGTGTCCTATCCATGACATTACATTTGAAGATGAAAAAGAAGAAGGCAGATTCTCTTTGGAGTCAGTTTTCTCCATTCATGAGACAAAGGGACAAAAGGTTGATTAGGTGATTTATGATCATGTCAGATCGAAGAGGTTCACTTTTGGGGGCTTTTTTATTTCCAGAAGAAAGCTACAGGACCTACCAGGGCTTAACAGAATTTTAATTTATTTAGCTATAATGAAGAAGTTGATAATAAACTTTATTAAATAATAGAGTTGCGTATAAACAAAGGCCAGAGTCAGACAGAGATACAGCTCTAAATATCATCCAAGAAAGTCTTGCATGTGAAATTCTGACCTCACAGAAGTCAAAACTCCTGTGGTCAGCTGTAGGATTAGGATTTCACTGCATGTTACTGTGTTGATCAAAGGAGTTTTTGAGCTAGATTATCCTGTCAGTGCTTCAAAAAGGGACTTGATCCCCTTCTGTCTGAGAGGATAACTTGTGTTTGTTAGTTTCAGTAATTCAGAAATACTATAAAATGGGAGCAATTTATTGCTGAGGAGAGAGAGGAAGACTGATATTTCTTTCTGCCCTTTCTCTTTTTTATTTATTTATTTTTTTTTCAATTTCAACTCTTCTCACGAGTAATAAGGGTCCAGCCAAACTGAAATCCCCCAAGAACCATATTTTGAAAGGTCAAACAAGCCCTGCTTAGGGGATGAACTGTGGGTGGCAAATCCTGGGTGGAGGCAGCTCCAAGGGCAGAGCGGGATGGGAACAGCCCGAGCTGTAGGAAACGTGGCAAGATGCTGTCCTTTATCAGTGATGGCACTAACAAAAAACAGCCCCTGCGCTGCATTTTGGGCCAGCTTGTCTTTCAAATGTGTCCTCCTGGCAAATCTGGTCATGGTCCACAGATGTGTTTGTGTGAAATGTTATTCCCAAAGCACAGAGCAAGGGCACAGTGCCCCCAGGGAGCAAAATCTCAGACATATGGTTTGTGGGGATATTGCCACACTTGGCTCAGCGGGCAGGTAAAGCTGGGAAGGTTTTCTTCCAGAGGCAGTCTGGGGTCCCATGGGATGGATTCTTTTACTGCTGCCTAAGATGCCCTCATTTCTTCCCTGCTAAGGATTCATTTTGTTTGGAAAAAGAAAAACCTTATTTTTCTGTTTCCTGTGGGAAGCACACAGTACCATTCTTGGGATGCTGCTTTGAGGAAATTTCTGTATTCTGTCCCTTCTCTATAGCTCAGTGTTAAACTCTGTGTGTATGTGCTTTATTGGACAAGGGATAAATGAATGGCTTTTTCTTTTTTTTCTTCCTCTATTTTTTTTTTAACTGCTTTTAGTATTTTTTCTTAACCAAATGCAAAAGTTAATTGACACATTCAAACAGTTACAAATACCAGATTTGGATCAACAGTGTGATTTTTAGGTGAGAGCAGACCAGCAAAATGCTCTAAATCCAAATGTAGCTTTAGAGCTTCAGTTGAGAAGGGCTGGCACTTGCTGGGCCAAAAGCTCTTTGTGTAGATGGAAAGATTTGCTGTAAAAACACAGTGCATCTCTTAATGGCTCTTTTTGAAAACAAGATGTGTCTCTGCAGTCCACTTGGAGCCCATGAATAAAAATAATTAAATATTATTCTGTTGCAGCATGAGGGAAACGCAGACAATTTATTGCATTTCTGAAACAAGCTGGGAGCTGAGGATCTGTAGGGGCCTTGTTTGCTGGACCCTGAGGCTGGCCAGAGCATTTGAGACTGTTTAAAAAAGGGCTAAACCTGGGCCTTGAACTGCTATAAATTGCACAGACCTGTCTTTGACCCTCCTCACAATGGTCCGAACGCGGGATTCTGCAGAAGTCCTTGCTGCCCCTGCTTTGCTGCCTCTCACATAAATGCCTTATTAGCATTCTGCTAAGCATTTGACCCCACGGTAATTTGGTCACCACTTGGGTGTCCAGCAGCATCCCATAAACGCTGCTGTTTCGCTCACAGACAAATCAATATTTATGACTGATCAGGCCACGTTTGCTGCTCAGACCTTCACAGAGCCCCAGTGTTGCAAGAGCTCGTCCTGGCAATTCATTAATGGCCAAGCAGACAGACAGCGAGTCTGGAGAACGGGCTGAGGAGGATGTTGCAAACAAAATATGGGATAGATTCAGCCAGGGGGTAATTTGATTTGATCTTTTGAATAGTTTCTGGGAGGGCTGGGACAGCATCCTGGCACATCACGGCTCGGCAGAAGAGCCGGTAGCCTTTTTTCACCCTGGCCCACGATGTGAGGGCTGTATGGACTTAACGCAGGGTTTGCCCCAGCACTGTGCTCGGAATATTTGATTCCATGAGAGCTGAGAAGGCTCAGGACTTTCCAGGACCCGACTTAACAGCAGTTCTGCTGGTGCAAGCAGCACTAAGCATCCTTGGGGTTTCCCTTTCACAGCCTGCTGCTCTCACCCAGCTCTGCGAGCTCAGAGCTGCTCTCCTTCACCTAATGCTGTTTTTTAAGGAGACAGGTTCAGGAAATCTCTGCCCTCCTCCCAGGTCAGGCATCTGCACAGCCTTCCTGCCAGGGAGATAAGTTGCTGCCCCTGTGTAGGGAAAAAGAAAATCAACCATCTCCACTGTGGGAACTGCTGGCTTGCAGTAGAACTGTTAGTTTGCCTCAGCTCTCAGGCATCGATTCTAGCTAAAAACAAGCTCAAAACAAGCAGGAATTCTAAAACAAGATATCAAAGGTATTTCTAGCTGGTGTTATTGCAAGGGGTTGTTCTAACTATAGGTGGCCAAAGACACTGTGGGGTGGTGATTTGAGAGCCCATGGATGTGAGACATGAATGTTAGAAAACAGTATAAAAGAGGTCTTGTAAAATGAACTGAAGTTCCTTTCTTTGACCGGAAGCTGTTGTGGTGAGTCTTTGTGTTGTGTCCATCTCAACAACGACACTCCACACCCAGGACCGACACCACATCAGCCTGGAGTCAGTTTTGCCTGGAGTTTATCATGAGCACCAAAGTCCTAAGGCAATCTCGAAAATAAAATATTTAATGGAAGTTAGTCAGTGTTGAATGCAATTCAGCAGTGATTCAAACCCTGCTCAGGGACACCTTTCTGATTCAGGCCAGCAAAGCCCCACAGACATCACTGCTGGAATCCAGCGCAGACTTCAGCCCCCACCAATTTTTCTGCACAGCCTGGACCCTTCAGGTAGGGCTACATCCCTGAGAAGAGTGGTTATTCTCTCTAGCACTGACAAATCCTTTGCTCTGGGACTGCCAGACAGCTTTTTTCCAGTGCCTAATAAAAATTTAGCATTGTGTCTCACCCTGGGCTCGTAGTGGGGATGAAGCACAGAACAGTGAAGCAATTCTCCCACCATCACACAAAGCTCAGAGCCAGGAGAGAAACCCAGACAGAAAACAGGGCAGGATGGCTGTGTGTGCTCACCTTACATGTGGTGTAAGTAGTCGGTGCAGGATGATTTTTACCTTTTTTCTTTTATATGTTTGTAGTTCCCAGTACTTTTCCCTACCTTTTTCCCCAGCTCAAAAAACAAACACTTTCCAGAGCTCCAAGCCCTGGGGGGCACAAGGCCCTTCTCCTCTCTTGGTTCTTTCTGGGAACCAAAGTTGAGAACAAAACCTTCAAAACATGTTTTCATCACCAAGTCCAACCAGTGCCAAGGGTGGGGGCTCCAGAGAGGGGCCTTGACCTGGGGGGAATCACATCACTGCTTGTCCTCCTAATTAGTGCTTTTATCAACTCTGCTAATTTCCTAAAACCTATCAAACTGTATTCACCCCTGTGGGGCTGGGCTTTTGTGGATATTCTTCCAGAAGTGCCCCTGGAGCTCCAATAAAAATCCACATTTATATTACTTTCTATACTAAAATTATCTCGAGTTTCATTTCCAGGCTGGAAAGGCAATGTAGTGACCCCTCTCTATGGATCAAACACCCCTTTTTATACTCCCCCCTCTGACTGGTTTAACTGCTGGGGTTGGAGGTGCAGGAACACTTTTAACAATGCGGGGAGAGTGTTTCTGGAGGGACTGGGAGAACCAGCGGTACATCCAGCAGCAAATACACCAAATCCAGCGTTTGGGGACCTTGCTGGGTCTGCTGCTGCCATCTAGTGACTTCTGAGGTCTGGTTTTAGGGCACAGAAAAGTGTGAGCATCCTGGAGAGGGGCGGCCCAGATCCCCCTCTGCTGAGCAGAGCCACGGAGAGGAACCAGCTGCTCTCCCAATGCTGGCTGAGCAAGCAACACCCGTTTGTGCTGGAAATTAAAATTCTTGTATTGAGCTGCCATGAAGTTGCTTGATTTCCTTTTTTCTATAAGGACACATCCTGTTTGGATATCCCTGTGATTCTTCTTAGTCCATCACTTATGTTTTTCTGTAAAGAGGGGCTCACATGGGCATTCCATGCTGTGGGGTAAACGTGATCCCTTCCCACGTGCTGGCTGTGCTGTAGGCAGCGTGTTCAGAACATGAGTTACAAGGCAATAGAGAACCAGACCAAGAGAGTTAATCAAATTCATGCATTAATGTGTAATGACTGCAGTGATAGCAGTGCTAGTCTGAGGTATTAGGATTTATCATTTTATTTATAATCTTGTTTCAGAATCCTAGCTCAAGTGGAGCCACCAAGTAGGTCTTAGGGTTTCAGAGGGTTGAAAAATTTTCTATCCTTGTTGAGGGGTTTCCTCTTCCTTTGAAAGGGATGATTCTGGCTTATTGTGAAAATTTTCTATGTTTTGGAAAGCCAGGAGACCAAAAGTAATAAACAGAAAATCATAAACATTACAAGCCAGCTCTGCTCCAAGGGTTAGATACTCTTGATGCTCTCTGTTCTTCCAACAGTGCCAAATAACCACAAATTCAAGCCAAATTTCTTGGTTTGTTCTTGTCTCCTACTACAGGGAAAAGGATCGAAAGAATTAGCCCCTTGCATATATTTCTTTATATTTATGATAAAAAGATGAGAATATCAGAAGGAGGCCCAAATCCAAGTAACAAAAAAGCATTCTGATCTCTATTTCTTTTGTTTTTTGTAGTGCCGTGGTTCCCCAGAAGTATCCAGGAGCTGGACAGGTTTGCCAATCAGATCCTGAGCTATGGAGCAGAATTGGATGCTGATCATCCTGTAAGATTGGGGTTTTTTAAACATTTTTTTCTAGTTATTGGCACAGATGTTTCTCTCATTTGCATTTGCTCTGCTTTTGTACAGATCCAGCAGACTGAATCTCACGTGGCTACCGCATTTCTAGGGTTATAATCAGCCCAATCCCTGGTTATGAAGTGAATCAAACCAAAGGTTGCTATAATTGAGCAAATGCCAGGAGATCTTAAAAGTCACAGTGGTTATGAGAGCACAGGGCCACCTCAAGGACACCTCCAGTATTCCCAGGTGGCTCTGATGCAGCGATTTCAGGCTCACTTTGTGTATCACTAACAAGAAAAAGAAGCAACGTATCGTAGGAAGACCGTTTTTTTCATCCTTGATTTCATACACACAATTTAGCTCACAGTCTTGTTATGTGGTTGTTAAATCCGACATGGTTCTTTTATGGTGAGACACAACAAAAGAAAAGGTCCTTGGTTCAAAAAGTTTGTGGTTTAAATGGTAGCATCCGAAAGATTTGTTCATTGACTTAGCTGATTAAAAAAATTGGTTTTGCAGTTTTTCCGTTTTTTTTCAGATACGAGAATATTTTCTGCCTCTATTCTCTCTCCAAGCAAACAACAACTTACTTTCATTTGTCAAAACACACTGAGTTCCATGCAGTGCACCAGAAATTGCTGCTATTAGTTTAATTGAGATAGGGTGATTATAAATAAATTACATGCAGCGCAACAAAAATTGCTGCTATTAGTTTAATTGAGATGGGGTGATTAGTCATTCACTACCTATTGCTTAATTCGAGATGTGTTATGTACCATGTACAATGATTCATGATGTTCACTGTGGTCACATGGAAGGCAGAATGAAAGGAGGTACACTGAGCCAATGGCCCCCTTGTGTGTCACACAGGAATAGATCAAGACTGTGTTTTGAAAAAAGAACAAAAAAAAAAAAATAAAAGAAAAAGATCTAAAAAGGAATGAAGCATTTCTCCTCCAGTTCCTAGAATTAGTTAGTGAGCACTTGTGCCTTAAAAAAGAAAGCCAGCTGCTGGGGTAAATAGGTGTGACAGTCCACAGAGTGCAGAAAAAGAGAAATTAAAGGAGCCTGTGTTTTTAGTAGTTCAGTGATATATGGAATTTAATCACAATGACCTCCGTGGCAGGTTCATCTTGGACAGTCCATTCTTTTGGCCATTGACTACCTCCCTTTATTCACCCCCTTAGATTTACACTCCACTTGAGCTGCCTTCTGTACTTGGCTGTGTTTTGTGTCCCCTCAGTCCAGTTGTGCGTTCACCACTCGGAGGTGCATTTATGGAGCTGTTCCCATTTTCCCTGCAGAAGGGCATCCCAGCTCGGAAGGATGTTCCTACACTCCAGCTCCTGGGGATCTCTTAGTCTGAACAGCAGGAGAATGGTTATCCCAGATGAAGATTTAGAGGTTTTATTACTTATCCCTGGTTTTATTGGTAATTAGCTGCAAAGGTCAAGTTCCCAACCACAAGGTCTATTAGACATTCTTTGTAGTCATTAATTCCCTTCAAATGGTTGAATTTATACTACAAATAGGGTTTTTTGGCCTGCTGAATGGCTACCGTTCCTCTAGAAGTTTCCAAATGAGCACTTTTAAGTCTGGTTCATGCTGAAAAAGTCATGCTCAGAAGATTGAGTTGGTGAATGTGTTTCTAACGTGTTTTGATGCTGCTCCTCTAGAGCAGCCAGGGACAGCAACAAGGGCAGAAACCACAAGGGCATGGCTATCCAGTACTGATAATTCTGGGTTGCTCTTTTCAGGAGAACCTTGATTGTAAAGGAGCAGGTTTCCCTGTCTCACAGGAGATGGAAATGAGAAAATGAAAGGACCTGGGGGGTGGGGGGCAGTGAGAGATTTTGGCTGAATGGCTGCTCCGGGGGTTCCGCAGCCCGGGAAGGAGCGATCCCTGTGCGAGCGGAGCCCGGCAGAACGGGGGCAGCTTTCCCACCGACCTTCTGCCCCTCCTGGGCTGTGCCAGGTGCCTGAGGGTGCTGCCTGGGAGGAAAGCTCCTCACCTTTTGCACTCAAGCATGGGCTGAATGTTGCTGTTTCTCCCCAGGGGTTCAAAGATCCCGTGTACCGGGCCCGGAGGAAGGAGTTTGCGGATATCGCCTACAACTACAGACAGTGAGTACCCCTGGCATGGCACCAAGCAAACCCTCGTCTCCTGCTCTCTCCTGGGGTGCCCACCCTGCTGTCAAGCCCTGCTTTTCCCATGTGTTTAAATCTTCCTGTTCATGCATTTATCCCCAAATGGCAGCAAAACAAGTGGAAATTGTTCCAGGCATGCGTTTGGAAGGGACATCATCTTCCTCCTTTCCCCACAACACCCCTCTTGCCCAGCTTTGTTGTCTAATTGAACAACAGACTGTTGCTACTACAAAGACCTGAGTGTTGAATAAATCTGGTATTCCCCATTAAACCAAGGCTGGGGGAGGAGTGTCTATCATTAGCATTAAAGCAGGAGCTGCATACACTATTAAAATAATGAATAACTTATGGTTCTGATGCTAATCCAGTGTCTGATATTTTACTTTTATCATGTCTAATCCAGCTGCAATCAGCAATTTAGGCTTTCATTTTCCATGAAAAATAAATTAATAGAGATGGTAAATTCAGTTGGAACGGGCTTGCTTGATTGCTTTCAACGCTCAGATCTGGAGGAGAACAAATTCTGTTCCCAGAGACACTTGTGTGTATGGATCAGTACTACTGGGCCTGATTCTTGCTGGGACTGGTAAAAACTGTGATTGCAAAGAAAAAATTAACGTATGTTGTACGTTTTAGGCTACAGTTTGCCCAGGATGAAAAGATAGCCCTTGAGCCAAAGAACTAGTAATAATAATCATCACAAAATGAGAGACAAAATTAGACTGGCTGATGGAAAGCAAAAAATGTCAGGTGAAAAGAGGCAGAAGCCCAGTTTATAGCTAGAAAATTTGGATAAGATTTTGTGTCCAGAAGTGAATGGCTCTAATGTCCATTCATAGATATCCCACAGAAGATTTACCTTTCTTGCATTATGGATCACAAATTCTAGTCCCTAGTTCCCAGGTTTTCACCAAATCCTACACAGAATTAAAAATATTAACCACCCCTTCCCCCCGAGATTCAAACTGAAACATTCAAAGATGCAATTTATTAGTATTCAGTCTCTTATCCAGATCCTCAGACACAATGGAAACAGAGTCTATACAAACCCGGACTTAATTTGAAAGGTTTTTAAGCCATAGCTTCCCCCTGCAGCCCGGGAAGGTGGTTGAGGATTATTTAGGAGCGCTATAGGAACAACAATCCCCAGCAATCCTCATAATTCAACATGATGTTTAAAGCTCCACAGATCAAGGAGAGCTGATCCAGAGAGACAGAAAATGATCATTCTCCAGAGGAGCTGCCCTGAGGCTCAAGAGAAAAATGAGGGAGTGGGAGATGGTGGGGTGTCATCAAGAGTTTAACAATGAGTCTCTGGGGCTTGGAAACCTCCAGCATTATTCCAGCAGTGATGTTAACCCTATTAAGTTACTTAAAACCCTTTGATTTTTCAAGGCTGCTGGATTCACCTATGGCCCTTACATTATTGATTGCTAAGGAATTGGTTTTTCACAGGAGGCCACACTGCAGTGCCTGTGGCTGTGTAACTCCTGTCAGCTTCAACAGGAGCTAAGCACATGGGGGCCTGAGGGTGGGATTTAACTCATAATTACTCCTTACAGTTATAAAAAGTCAAACTGGCTGGAGTGTGTGTCTATTATAGCACAGACCACAGATCAGAATTTCTCTGCGACTGCAATTTTTACGGAGTTTTGCAAGTTTTACAGAGATGATGGTTTCCCTGTTTTGATAAAAACAATGAACATAATTCTCATAAGAGCAAGAAATAAAGCAGGTACTTCATATCTAGGAGCACAAATAAATTGAAACCCACAGCCAGCAAGTATTTTTAGAAGAATACCTTTATAGGACAAATAAGCACTGATTTATTTTTAACACAATACTGCAAGGAGCTGTCTAAAGGCCAGCCAAGGTCAGCAGAGTCCTTTCCAGCCAGTCCTAGTAAAGCTGCAGTATGAAGGAGAATAAGAAAACTGTTCTGAAAATGGCAAGTGGGAAAGGACAAAGATGCTGATGGCATAGGACATTTTCTGTTGCTGCTATTGAGGGTATCCATTTTCCTTCTAGTGGCCAACCCATTCCTCGTGTTACCTACACAGAAGAAGAGAAGAAAACCTGGGGCACGGTGTTCAGGGAGCTGAAGACTCTGTACCCAACTCATGCTTGCTATGAGCACAACCACGTGTTCCCGCTGCTGGAGAAGTACTGTGGCTACCGGGAGGACAACATTCCCCAGCTTGAAGATATTTCAAATTTCTTGCAGAGTAAGTTTGAAGCTCCTAAAAGAACCAAGTGAAATGACAGACCTCAGCTATCGGTGGGAGTTGTGCTTCCTGAGAAGGAAAAACAATCCAGGTCCTTCTCAGATCCTTCTGTAATGCTCCTGGGGGCACAGTGGGACAGATGCTCAGATACTGTGCTGGTGGTGCTGGCAGAAAATCACCTGCTTTTACCAGCTAAAATCTGTTTAACATGAGGAGATTAACAAAAACCCAAACAACCAACAACCTTTTCCCTCCGTGAGGAGTCTGGATAAGGGTAAATCACACTCATGAGCCGTGTTTAAGATGCCATATTCCTGTCCCTTCAGGCTGCACTGGGTTTCGCCTGCGTCCCGTGGCAGGCTTGCTCTCCTCCCGGGATTTCCTGGCGGGGCTGGCGTTCCGGGTGTTCCACTCCACGCAGTACATCCGCCACGCCTCCAAGCCCATGTACACCCCAGAGCCGTAAGTACTCTGCCTCGAGGGCTGTGGAAATCTGCAGCACAGAGCAGCAGGGTCAGCCTGACTGACAAATACCCATGTGGGACTCTGGAGAACTCCTGGGAACAGAGATCGTGGAGAGCAGCCAAGGCGCTACTCCTTCCTAAAAACACTTAGGGAGCATTTCCAGCCTTTTTAACAATCTGCATCCGCTTCTGCAAGTTCTCCTGGGGCAGATGAGGTAGTTCTGCTGCTGAACCCCTGCTCCTGTGGTGGCTGGGGTGCAAGAGAGCAGCGTGCAAGGGCATTTAGCTATTGGCACCCAAGTGATGCAGCAGGCACCCAACATGTTTCAAGTAGGCTTCTGGCAGTAAGATAGGGGAAGCCCAGATCGTTGAACCCACCTCTTTTTCATTTTGGAGTGTTTCTTTCTGTCCCTGTCCGTTGTTCTTTTCTACCTGCCATTTTCAAAACAGATTTCTTATTCTGCTTCCTGTTGTTGCAATTCTTTGATTCTTTGCTTCCTACTTACTGCAACTTCTTTTCCCTTTATTTTTTTCTGATTTCCATTCTTCTGATTTTCCTTCCTGCTTTTGTTCACCCCGTTGTCATCATGCACAAAGCCAGGCTGAAATGTCTTCCACAGGCTTGGCCTTTTTTGGTCATCCTATCCCTCTCCCCTTTCCATCTCACCAAATCACTTCTCTGTATTTGAAAAATCTAACAGTCCCTTCTGCTGAGGGACGTATGGTGCAAAACCACTGAAAACCCTGGCATTTGCAGGCATTTCCATCACAAAGATAATTTTAAAGCAAAATGCTTTCCTGTGAAAGTTAGCTGCTGGTAGGAGCAAATACATTGTGCTCTTGACTATGTGCTGGCTCTAGTGCATTCTTCCAGCATTGCTGGACGTTTTCTGAATCACAGTTATTCAAACGTCATGTTTTCCTGCAGTGATATTTGTCATGAGCTGCTAGGACACGTACCTCTTTTTGCTGATCCCAGTTTCGCTCAGTTTTCCCAGGTAAGTTGGTGGTTTTGTTATTTATATAATTAAACACACCATTAATTCAGAGAATGATCCAAGAGCTATGAAGGGTGGTGCAGATTCACCTTTAAGCACACTGTTTGAGAGTGGCTGAGATGATTTATTTATTGCTTGGACACAGTTCACGTAGGCAAAATCATAAAGTCCAACTTCAAATGTGATCTAGTGTGAGTTGTTTTTTGACAGGCCCTTTGAAGCTGTCACCTAAAAACCTTTCTGCAAATGTTGACCCTTCTGAGCAAAATCACATAGCTCATGGGTCAGATGGATTATTACCTCACCATGATGTTCAAATGTTAGGGAAAGTGGAGATTGTGTTTTGTTTTCTGTTGAAGTGATGTTGGAGGCTGAGTAAAGTGAGGAACTGTCCCAGCTGCAAGCATGGGAGAAGGCTGGAGAGGAACTTTCTTTTTGGTAGTGTTAATGTCTCTGGAAAAGAAGCCAAGCCTTGGTGAAGGAGTAAACTTTTGGCTGCTTGTTACCTGAAAACATGAAAATAAATGTAGAGAGAAAGGCATAGAGACAGAAAGACTGACAGACTGAAAGAGAGAAGGAAAGAGAGAGAGAGAGAGAGAGAGAGAGAAGGAAAGAGAGAGAGAGAAAGAAAGAAAGGAAGGAAAAGGAGAGATGAAGAAAAAAAAGAAGAATGGAGAAGGAAGGAAGGAAGTGGAAAATGGACTTGATGTAACATCTCAAAAGACAAAATGTCGGTTTGATCGAGTCAGTAAGTTGTCATACTGCCTTCAGGCACTGCCCTTCCCCAGAACTGGGGTTTCCTTCCAGATAAGCCCTACTGAACCTTGTTTTCTAGGATTGGCCATGGTGATGGCTGTTCCCATGTCTTTGCTGTGCGTGGGGGGGAGGCCCTCTGATTTTTGCACCATGCAGTCCTGTCTAGAGCAAATCAAGAAAGGAAGCTGGTTATTTGTAGTCTTGTGTGTCTGTCTTTTGAACCTAACTATTGCATGCCTCCTGGAAAAAACTCCATCAGCTCCCAAGGTATGAATAAGCTCTTTCAAATCATGCCCTGTCATTCAGAAGAAAACATCTCATTCAAGGCTCCAGGAAGCCTCTTTTAATCAGGACCCATCAAAACAAAGAGAAATATATAAGGTGTGTAGGTGTGATTGATTCGCCTCCTTTTGTCCCTATCATTCTCTCAGATGTTCATTGTAGACTTGATCAAAAGCCTGTCAAAGCAAGAGGAAAATTTTATTTGACCTCAATGGGCTTTGTACCAGGCACAAAGGACCATGCCTTGTAAATGACATTTGGACAAGACCCTTTGTTCGTTTTTGGAGAGATTTCTGGTTTAAAATTGATCTTGCATGATAGGATCATGTCCTGTAAACATTTGTGTGTGGTAGTAAGCAATGGTAACATTTGAAATGTGAGCAATTACATAAGACGGGGCAGGAAGAATGTTTGCAATAAACAGCTTGAAGAATAATGGTTTATTGTTACAGGAAATTGGACTGGCATCTCTGGGAGCTCCAGATGATTTCATCGAGAAGCTTGCTACGGTAATTTAATAAATGAGGGCTCAGTTTTCCAAAGCGCCCTGTGTTGTCTTAATTCTGCTGCCACTGAAGTCACTGATAGAACTCCCATAGAGCTGAATGGGATCAGAGTGAAGGCCAGGATCGGAAAACCCCACCCTGAAACAGTTGCATTAAAAGAAAATAGCTTTGGCACCCCTTATTCAAAGTGACAGTTGTGATTAAACACAGAAGCCCAAACAAGATTTCCTCCAGCACAAACATATTGGGCAAGAAAAGATTGTATGTTACTACATCCCCACAGGAAATTTCAAGAGGCAGCTTCTGTTGCTGCTTTACCTTCAAGCATCTCTTCTCTCCCACTTTGCCAGGCAAATAATGTCCTCTGTAGCCACCATCCACACCTGGATGCTGCTCTGAGACCACTGAGACCCAGAGATGCAAAATTCCAATAAAAACAAGGCTATTCCTCAGAGATTAGTGTCCCCCATGCCAGCTGGGGGCCAGCTGGGCAAAGAATCCCCCCAGCTTTGATGCTTCTGATAGATGGGGTGGTTCTTGTGAGGCAGGGCAGGGATCCCTTCAGAAGGACAGAGCAATGAGTCAGATTTGGCCACACACCATCCTCCTTCCCGACTGCCCCCTTGCTGCTGCACCCAGGTGTCCTCAGTGAAGCAGGACACAAACTTTTCTAAACTAAGGTTCAGACTTCCACCGGGTTGGCCAGCCAAAGTGAAACTTTATTGCTATAATTTCATGGCCCCTGCTGACAAAGATAAGCACAGTAAAACACAGCTTTGCTTGTCAGGGAATGGAACTGATTTCCCAGGCACACAGGATCTAGTGCTGTGCTTCTCTCAGGAAAAGAATTTCGGTCTGAAGGGACACTTATTGCATTTATACAGTTGAATTTGATGTATGACAACATTTTATATGGAAATGAAAACGCCAAATGTATTCAAATAAGTGGTGTACACATACTATTTTTGATGGAGGAATCATAAGTTTCTGTCTCATTTTCTTGCCAGGTTTATTGGTTTACAGTGGAGTTTGGACTCTGTAAAGAAGGCGATTCCCTCAAGGCATATGGTGCAGGGCTGCTGTCTTCATTTGGGGAGCTGCAGGTGTGTCCTAGAAAACATTTTAAATATGTTTGTAATTACTCAAATTTCTTTTCTGAATGCCTTCAGGTCTTTGGTTTTGTTTCATACCTGGTGCATAGAATAGCATGGAATGTGGTACCCCATTTTAGAGCTCTGGTAAATGTGTAGGAGTGTGGATACACAGGGAACTCCCACCTGTAAGTGTGAGTGACATTAAGTGTCACTTAATGTCACTCAATAAGTGACATTATCATTGTATACCACAGGAGCAGCCCTTCCCTGTCTGAAATGGGATTGATCTTTCTTTCACAGCACGTTCAAACACTTACACTGAAATAAATTTCTCACCTTTTTGTTCGTAGTATTGCTTATCAGACAAGCCTGAGATTCAGCCTCTTGTCCTGGAGAAGACTTCAGTGCAGAAGTACCCTGTTACCGAGTTCCAGCCCATCTACTATGTTGCTGAAAGTTTTAAAGATGCAAAGGAAAAGCTGAGGTAATCCAGTCATTCCAGAGAAGAACCCATTCTTGTCTGTTGCAAACACAGTGGATCCCATTGCCATAACAGCTCTTGGGTTGACAATAATGTTTTGAGAAGCATTAGAAAAAATTGTGCCATGCTTAAAGATAATAAACATTTTATGTCCTCAGAATCCTGGGCAAAAATGAGCAGTAGCAGGAATATACCTCATGCATGAAGCCAAGAATTTGTGTTTAGTGTAACTAAGAGTTTCATGTGTCTAACCAAAATGCAACAAATGAATTATCAGTTTAATTGCAATGATTCCAACATTTAGGGTGAAATCTGGCTAATTAATACAAAACAAGTTATTTTGCCATTACTAGAATTGACAGTCCTTGTAAAATTCTCCCAGTATCTATTCCTTCTCCTCTGAAATTATGTCCAGGTTCAGTTCTTGTTCTTGGAACAGGAATGGCTCAGCCTGTGTTTGGGGTTCAGCTTGGTTTTCACCTCAACTGTGTTTTTATTCCTGTTAAAAAACCAACACACCACCATATTTCTGGATGTTAGTCAGCCACTGGGGCTTAGCCTTGGCTCACACTGAACAAATTTCTCACTTTGAGATGCCACACGGGTTTTTCCCAGACCTGCCATCCCTTATCTTTCCACCAGTCACAGATTAACACCTGCAGCATCCCAAGATATTCTGCTGCCTCAGCCTCCTCAGCTCTGAGGTCTTCCCAGCTCTCTCCCTGCTGTTTCCTCAGTTGTCATAAGCCAGCAGCTTCTCCTCGTGCCCTTTTCTCTGGGAAAACACTTGGGAAAAATTGCTTTCTCTTCTGGGTTGTGCTATTAATTTCCTGCACAGCTTCTCTCTTCTCTGTGTACATCTCTGACTGAATAGCAAGCTCCTTGAGGAAGTGGAAGATGCTGCCTTACTTAGCAGCAACAAAATATCTTGGAGCTTCTTTTATTTTTTTCAGTGACCAAATTGAAAAAGTGGTTAAATTGAAATAGAGGTTTTGGGGGCTGGTGCAGTGCCTGTGTTGGTGGCTTGCACCTGGACATGTGTGTAATAGAATTCCTTTCTGAGAAATTATTCTGAGATTGACCCAAAAGATCTCAGTTTAAGGCATTCATCTTCTGACTGGGGTCTTACTTTCAGCTGAGATTTAGGAAAGCCATCTTCTAATGTGATCTCTCCTCTTAAGAAAAGCTAGACCAATGCTGCTAAACTCATTGTAGTCTACATAGTATTTTTTCACTGAGTATTATATAATTTTATAATATTTTTTCACCTTGTGGCCTATTCACACTGAATTTGTTTTCAGACAATGCCCTTAGCTGATAATAATTAGGTTTGAACTGAAGAAGCATTGTGGGGGTTGCATCCAGCCTATTCCACTGTTCTGGGCATATGGGAATTCCCACGCTGAGTCACAGTCTGTGTAGTGGGGCTCCATAATCGACTCCTGCGTGCTTTCCTTCCTCTTTCAGCAACAACTTCAGTAATCCAAAGCAGATCTATAAGCTGGTATCCTGCTGGGGTCTGCAAGGAGCCTGGAACAATAGCTCTGACCGTCTCATCCCATTCAGAGCCCTTCTTTCCGCAGTTGTGTGGTTATGCAAATTAATATTTTCCCAAGATACCAAAATGTTAATGCTTCTGACATGGAATTAACTATTTTGCAACAGAGAATGCTGCTTCACTCCATTAATTATCTTCTAGCTCTGAAATTACCTGAAAGCTGCTACAAACCATGCCAGAATTGAGGTCTCTGCTTGTTCCTTGGAATACCAGGATGGCGAAGATATTTGACTTTTTTTCCCAGAAACTCAGACTTGGGTTAGAATTCCTACATTTTGCACTACTGGAAGGAAAGTGAGGTTTTCAAGCTTGGCAGATCCCAGCAGCTGCATGGTTGGCCTATACCAGGAACAGAGTTGCCATAGAAAAAAACAGAGATGATAAGGACAAATGTGGTTTTAAGTGTGTTGCAGGATGTTGTAGGTCTCAGATCACTCAGCAGGAATTTCAGTTATTTCTTCCCAAAGATTTTCTTATTCCCCCAATCAACAAATGCATGCACTAAGTCTGAGTTAGTGGGGGGAAAAAAAAAGGTTTTTAAGTGTATATTTGTTTATGGATTTTTTTTTTCCTCAGGAAATTTGGTCAAACAATCCCTCGTCCTTTCTCTGTTCGGTATAATCCCTACACCCAGAGGATTGAAGTCCTGGACAATGCAAAGCAGCTGAAGAACTTAGCTGACACAATCAATAGTAAGGAATTAGATTCGTTACCTTGAATTCCTCAAAACCTGGGTCAGAAATAGGAACCACAAAGCAGATTCCAGCTGGTTGCATTTAATGCTTGAGCCTATGCAAGATAAGGCAGCACTCATCTCCTTTTTAATGAAAAAATTACTTCTTAATTCTAGCCAAGCTTCAACAAGCATTTCCACTTGACTGTAGCCTGTTAAATCTGAAATACCCAATTTTGGGAGAGGAGCTAGGAAAGGTCAGATGGCCTTGAGGTGGATCCTGATGTGTAGGTCTGGCTATTTTCAATAAGGAAGAGAAGGAGAAGCATGGCTTTAATCCCATTTTCCCCCTCACATTGGCCAGCCTGCCGAGAGCCAGCTCCTCTACCCTGATCCAGCCTTGTAGGGCTGATGAAGGCAAAGGGCAGACTGCAGTCAGACCCTAATACCCCACTAAAGCCCTAATAAATGTGTCCAATTCAGCACCTCTCTGTTCACCTTATTCTTTAAGAGAATGGATATGAAAGGTAAAAAATACACAGGAGTGTTAGAAATGGACTAACTCTAGAATTAACTGCTCTGATTACTTCCTTTGCAGGTGAGATTGGGATCCTTTGCAATGCCCTCCAGAAGATAAAATGAAGATTTTCTGTAACTTGTTGGTGGCTGGAAGCTGTCATGTGCCCCTCAGTCTTTGTTTATCTTCAGTCTATTATCTTCCAGTGTACTGCATGAATCCCTATGTTATATATCTTAATTATTATAATCAGCAGAGAAACAGACATCTGCAGGTGACCCTCGACTCTTTTGGCCTTCAGACACTAATCCATTTTTTTCTCACTGATACATAAATTTACCTTAGTTCTGGGAATCTGGGGCAAGTCTGTGTGTGTTTTGTGCCAAAGGTTGGCAGAAGGAGTTGATCTTCACCATGCAGAGCCATAATCTGCTGCCCCTGTGAGGTCTGGGACCAGGGATGCGATGTCAGTGATGAACAGAGTAATCCACCTTGCCTTCTCTCACAGCCACCCCCCTCAGTCCCTCCCAGCTGTCCAAGGTTCCCAGAGTTTGAAAATCCACACCTGTCAGGGTATGCAGGGAGATTTTTCGGGCTATAACGGGTGATTTCTCTCTGTGGAAGGCTGATGTGTGACGGCTGCATTTTTTTTGTGTGTCCTTCTCTGAGAGTGCCTTATTCAGCACTACTGTGAGGAGTCTCCTGACTTTCTGCTCTCACAACCTAAAAGGTGGACACCAGCACCTTGGAAATGAAAAGGAAGTGGTTTTTATGATGCAGCTGGACACATCAGAGCCTCCCAACTTCTAACTCACCCTATCAGTGCTGTGAGTCCCCGCCAAAGCCATGGAAAACCTGGGTTAGCTGTGTCCCAGTCTAACTGCACTCAAACCCAAGCGTTCTCTTTCAAGACATGTCCTCAGTAATGACACCTTTTTGAATCTCCATCACCCATCTGAGCTTTAATCTCCCTTTTTTTGATGAAAGTGGTTTTATTTTTCCTGGAGTTTATCTCAACTGCATCAGTAAATGGAACCAAGCTTAAGTCAATGGCTGAGCATGGAGAGAGAAGAGTTTTGCAATTCAGGAAGCAGTTTCTGTATTTACCCAATAAATTTATTCAAATCAGCTAAATGCCCTCTTGGACTGCTCCACATTGTATAGTGCCTCTGTGTAGCTCCTTGTTGAAGGAGGGAGATCAGCACTTGAACTTTGGAACAGAATGTTCCCCTGGCAAGCTGAACAGTTATTTCCAGCTTGAAACAATTTTGAGTCATGATACCAACATGACTCAGGGGTCACAGTTCTGTTAGAAGATTCAAAAATGGAGAGGGATTTGAAAGTCCATGAGTCTCGTGCCTCCTCTAGTACTAATTCTGTATTTATAGCTTGAAAATCAATACTGCTTTAATGTAAGCATCATCCTTTAGGAATATAGAAAGTGCAGCTGTTTTCATTACATGTATGGCGGGTAATAACATTAATCTTAGGATACCAGAGGGAACCCTTTTCAATAGACATATACTTAACCAAATGGTATCTTTTTTATGCTTTCAAGTAACTTTTTTCATCTCTGTATCTTTTTTATTCCTTTTTTTCTCATCACAGTGTTTCTCTAGATCTTTCAATCCCACTTGACATGTGTTTTCAGTGTGAAAGTAGCCCATATTTTTCTCTCTTATTATAATAGGACCCATGAGGTAACTGTATGCTGCAAAGAGACAATTTCATCCCAAGGGTAAAGTCTTTCAAACTAATCCTCAGACAGCTTTCCAAGCTCCTCTGCTTCTGGTTGTTGCTATGAATGACAGCAGCAGTTGTTCTATAGAGATATTGAGAACCCAGGATTCATGATTTTCTTTTATGTGCAAGTGGAATAGTTAGAGAATATTGTTGCCACATGTCTGATTTTGTGTCCCTTGGTGCAGGTTTAAATGAGCAATAGCTCCAGCCAAAGCAGCATAGCATGGCTGCTCAGCAAGACAGAGATGAGAAAAAGTTAAATGTTCAGCATTTTAAAAGCAGAGGAAATGTATGGAAAGTAGATTTTCTTGCAGAACAAATTAGCTTGTACATAAGTACTTTATATACTACAAATAAATCACATTTTAAGTAGTACTCCTTAATGGGTGACTTCTTATTTCCATGCTTAAAGGAAATCACAGCTGTGTAGGAAAATGCTTTTTGCATTTTCTGACCAGTGTAATTCCTCCTTGTATGGGAGCCACACAAGTCAACTCGAATTAAACACCCAGGCAGGAGGGAATGCCCATCCGAGGTGTTCGAAAACCTCTTGCTCTGGTTGACTGTCACTCATCCAGCCAAGATTATGAGACTGACATAAACAAAAAATGTTCCTAATATGTGCCATTACCTAGAAATGCACAACAAAGCTCATCTTGCTCTACCTTTGCATACTCCATAAATCTTTGAATTCTACTCTGGGTAACCCATCCCAAGCCAATCTTTTAAGTAACCTTCCTCTCTTCTATCCCACTTCAACCACATTTCTGGGTGTCTCCATCTCCAGCTCGGTTTCAGGTGACCAAAGAAGCCTTTCCTGAGGCCCTTTCCTTTGCAGTGACCTTGGCCAAGGTCAATGGTTGTGATGGAGGGGGGACTTTTCAGCACAGGTGGGTTCCTCTGGGTGCCTTAAGATGCCCAGATCTGACAGCAGCCTTGGAGAAGGGACATTTCCTTCTCCAAAAATGCAGAAATTACTGATAAAGGGATTAAGCATAGGAGTGCATTCTTTTTAAACCTCCTTCTGGTGCTTCCAACCATGCTGGCAGCTGTCAGAGAAGGCATTTTGATGTCCCTGCCCTGTCAGTGTTTGTGACCACTCTGCCTGAGGTCTGGAGGAGCCAGCATTCCTCAGGATGCTGAGATTTGCCTCCAGGGCACAGTGCTGTGACATTCACCTTGGGTTTCTCTGTCAGCTGGGAAATAGATGAGGAAATCAAGACCTTCCCAGTGCTCTGTCTTGGCCCAAGGGAAAAGTGCTGTCATGGTCCCCAGAGAACAGAATTTTGTTTATTTCCCCTGGCCAGGGAAGAGGCAGGAGGAGGACAGCACTCAGGGCTGTGACCGAGCCAGGATAAGCTATGGGGTACAAGAAATGGCTCCATCTGCAAAGGGAGGCCAGAGGGGTGGTTTTACCTCTGGGGCTGCAGGAGGACCTTCACAGGGGGTCTGGCATTCTGGAATTTGGGGTATGAAGATAGGGATGTTCATATTTAGAAACAGGTTTGTTGATGTCACTGTAAGGGAAGGGAAGACCTGCCTGCCCTGGCAGGAGCAGAGCTGAATCCCCCTGGACCTTGTCCTGCCACCCATGAGAAAGATGTGACCCTGGTCTTTTTGAGGGTGTTAAAAGCTTGACAGAAACATGAGTTTCTGCTTCTGAAGGATATAATCTTGAGATTTTCTCACCTCAGTTCCACTGGCTGTGATGAAGTGCCTCTCTTTCTGCCCTGATGGCAATGAAAAGCAGCCATGCAGATACAAATATTGAGATAAATTTGGAGATAAAGTAAGTTTTTCGATGCACCTGGAGACATCAGAGCCCTCCAACTTCTAACTCGCTGCATCTGTGGCTGGAGTCCCCACCAATAAAGATAAAACCTTGGAGATAAAATCCTGGAGATAAAATCCTGACAGAAGCAGGTTCCTAGCCTGGAGGCAGCACTTGTCTCCTGTAGGTCTTGGGTAGAACACGTTCAGATCCCGTGGGCAGGGAAAGCTCAGAAACAGGCAATGAATTCTGACTCTGGCTGAGGTGTCGCTGTCACTCCCAGGATTGTGCAGAGGGGACAACAGTTGGGTTGGGCTATCTGGGAGAGGAGCACCCTGAAGATAAAACACAGCACAGAGAGGGCCCCAGGGGGGTGGGAGAGGGTGGGGAGGAAGGACAGGCTCGGACACTGCAGGTCAGTCCAGACTGATGCAAATGGAGCTCAGGCTGATTGATTGCCTCTCCTCAAAGGAGCCCCATGCGGGGCTGAGGAGCTTGCAGACACCTTCAAACAGAGCACTTTGAAGTTCCCCAGGGGAGGAGGGCCACCCTGGGCTCCTGTGCACGTCCCTTGATGTGTCCAACACGGCCAACATAAATGCCCCCAACCTAGCCCACAGCACCAGCTTGTGTCCCTGCTGCTGGCAGCTCTGCACGCGCTGCATCTCCAGCCCCACCAACTCCCCAGGCCATTTCTCTCACACCCTCGGGCAGTTTCCACTCCACATCTGGCTATTGCACCCCACTCCCCTCTCTCCCAATGAAGACTGACTTGGTGGGGCTCTCAGGCCCAAAGGAAGAGGCCAGCAAGGAGAAGGAGATGTGTGGCACGGAGGCACTGAGCAGCGAAGGCAGCCTGGGCTCCAACAGGGAGGACAGAGCCGCTCTCATCCTCACCCTCACCCTCCACAACGTGAGGAAGATTGAGCTCTCAAAGGCAGCCAAAGTCTTTGAGGTACAGACCCCAATATTCCCTTCCTTTGCTGAGCCCTCTCCTCTGTGCCTTCCCATCTCCCAAGTTACATCTCTCCCTCTCTCCCCCTTCTCCTGCTCCCTGCCTGACCTCGTCCTGCTTTCCCCCTTCCTCCCTGTCCTGGTTTTGCTCCAGCTGCTCAGAGAGGTGGTTTGGTCTCATGGCAAAGAGGGAGAGTGCTCTGGAAGGGAGGGAGTTTTTTAGAGGAATCAGTGTTTTATGCAAGGGCCGTTCAGAGAAGACACCACTCTGTTATTTCCTTCTAGCATTGTGGCCGGCATGTCACTCAGATTGTGGGGATGTGTGAATATTCTCTGCATATTTGGCAGGAGATACAAAGAATATGAGAGCTGTAAACCACACAGGCATTATGTAGTCTGGGCACTTGAAGTGCCCCTACCAGGTGCTCACTCTCATCTGGGAAAATGAGTAACTCTAAAGAAAAGTATTGTACTTGTTACTTATTTTTGGCAATTATTTAACGATTATGGTGCTATTATACATCAATAGATCTGCTTTTGTTCTGGTGGGGTTTTAAGTTACCCAGCCACTCATTCGCTGTTTCTGCACAGATGAAATTCTACAGTCAACAGTATCTCATCTTTCATCTCCATCTATCTCTACCCACTTCTACAGTGTTTAATCTTTATCTGTGTTTTAGCTCTTTCTAAACCAGACATTATCGGACTCCATTGCTTAACATGCACTTTTAGTTAATAGCTTTTTAGTCACCTTTTAAAGACATTGTAGAAATGAATCTAGACTCACCCAGATTTTCAGTCTTTGGAGAAGCTTCATCATATCAACACTTCGCTCCTGCAGATGTTTGAAACTCAGATCTATCACTTTGAAACCCGACAAGCCAAAAAGCCCAAGAACTCTGCTGATTATCTTGATGTTTTTGTTGAATGTGAAGTTCACAGTGCTGATGTTGGTATCCTCATCACCTCCTTGAAGAGAGTAGCAAAGGATGTGAAAACCAGCAGAGAAGACAAAGGTAAGAAATGTATGCTTCTGTTAGCGCTGTCCTTTCAGAGTAACTTTTTTAGTTTTATCTTCAGCATCATAATAGTAATTGAATTTGTCTGGAAAGCCAGTGAGTGTGCATTCATTATTTCTCTCTGCATGGTGAGAGAAAGAGAGGCACTTCATCAGAGCCAGTGGAACTGAGGGGAGAAAAGTGCTCCAGCAAGGAGGGAAATGAGAAGGATAGAACAGCAGAACGAAAAGCTGAGATATTCGAAACTCCTCAATGGCAGGAAGATTGTGTGCTGAGAGCTGTGCAGAGAACTCATTGCTTTCAGATGAACTCAGAGGCAGACAGTATTTGTCCTGTTTTCAGGGAGGAATGGGTGAATCCAGCTGTTAGAGACCTTTAATACCATCCTGAGGATGGAGGGTGAGAAGGATGAGGGTCCAGCTCACAGGCTGGGTTCTCTGAATACAGAATTGCTGGGGGGTTTCCCACCCTTGGCAAGGCCAGACAGACATTCCCAGAGCACTTTTAACCAATCCAATCCTCTCTGGGCACCTTTGGGTGTTCTAAATTCACCTTCAGGCTAAGAATGAGAGGCAGTCCACGCCAAGCTGCTCTCAGGAGCTGCGGGGACATCAAAAGGCCATCATTGTTATCAGGGAAACTGGAGAGCCAAAGAGGGTTTTGGAGCTGGAGAAGGATTTCTTCAGGAGGATTTCCTTGGGATTTGAGAGGTTTCAGATGTGGCAGGACTGGGAACTGCAATGAAAACAAGGGACTGTTAAAGGAGGGTGTGTTTGTATTTGATTCTGTAGGGAACAGGCAAGATGTGTATGGGGACAGTGGGGGGAGCTCGGAGCAGAACTGGAATTTCCCCAACATCTGTGGGTATTTTTAAATTTGTACCTTTCTCAACTTGGATATAATACAGCTTGGATATAGTACAGCAAAAGTAAAATTTAGCTTTAGTACTGAGATATCTGATCTCATCCAGTATGAGATTACGGTGAACCCAAATGGACCTTTCTGAGTTGTAACACAGAAAGTCTGATTACAGCATCAGTCTGACCTCGGAAAGCAATATCAGCTTTGTGTTTTCCAGCACTTTAAAAAAAGAATAATTTCTCATAAATTCTGGAATTTAAATTAAAATGATCACACTTTAACTTTAGTCACTGGAAATGGTTCCCACTTCATGAGAACGAAGCTGTTTGGAAATGTAGTTAAAGAATAATCTTACTGGAAAAAAAAATGAGCCAGAAGGAAAAAACTTGAAGTTAAGATACTTCTTTGCCTGTTTGCTTTCTAGAAATTTTAGAAATTTCATGGTTTCCTTTCAAAATATTGTTTCACTTTTAAAGGTATGAAAATGTAAGACCATTTTTTAGACAAGGTCAAAATATAATCTTAAATCCAGAATGTAGAAATAAGTTTGTTTTCCTGTGTCAAACAGAACAACACATTCGATCTAAAAAATATTTTTGCCTTTAAAAATTGTTTCTACTAATTAAAACTGAGAGATTATCACAGCAAGTTAATTTTGGATAATTTTTCATCCAATCTACCAGTTTGGTCAGGAAACAACTCAACTACTGACATGTATGACAATTACGGTAACATGTAGATACGAATATTCTGATATATTGATGAAAAAGAAAGCTTGAAGTCTTCAGCATGGCTTTTATTTTCTCTGTCTTCTAAAATTTATTTGATTCTCTCTTGTTTAACTCTTTCTGCTTTCTCTCCAGTGCCCTGGTTCCCCAGAAAAATCCAAGATCTGGACAAGTGTCACCATGTGATCACTAAATATGATCCCAGTTTGGACCACAGTCACCCTGTAAGTTTAACGTTACTATTATTTAATCTTTAAAAGAGAAACCCTCTGTAGGGAGATTGCTGTAAGGAAAACTTCAGGAGTAAAAAAATACTCATGAAAAAAGAGAAAAAAAACCCAAAAGGCCAGATAAAAGCTCCCCTTCAGTGGAATTAGGGACTGCATGAGTCCCTGCAGGAGTGGACCACAAAAAGGGTTTTTTTAACATATAACAACTTCATGTGTGTTCTCTTAGCCATGCCCTAAGAATCTGCAGAATCCACAAGAAAGTTTTTGTCATTCCCTTCTCTTCATGTCTGAATTCTCTTTAGATGCTTTCATTACCCCACACGATGTTTTGTTGTGAGCTGCGTACCTTTCTGTGTAATATGAAAGACACTTTTCCAAGTTTATAAGTATATCTTCTATTTTTGAGGATCACTTATTCTCCTATAATGCTCTAGGAGAACTTCATGCCTTCCATAACCAGGACATCTTTCATCCTTCCTCATTTCTTTCTGATAGAAACAGTCTAAGCATTTATAATTTCCCTGCAGTAACTCCTAGGCTGTTTCTCATTAGACAAATGAACACATATTGGGAATTCTGTGAGCTGGACCAAGTTGCCCTCCTTTTTCAAAATAGGTGTGAGCACTGAAGAGGATGAGAGAAAGCAGCAGTGGTGCAGAGTTACTGAGGTATTGAGAGGGAGAAGTCTAAATTGCAGGATGTAGTGAAATTTAGAAATATGTAACAAATGGAAAAGAAGTTACCTCAGGCACTGAACATCTCTGTCTGTGGCAGGAGAGAGCACGGCATGGGCTGATTTTCCAAGCTCTGAGCAGGAGCCAAAACTGGAGAGGCTAGAGGAAAGCACGAAATTAGCTCAGCAAAGATTTTGTATATACATTTGCTACCAAACAGACACTTTGGGTTGTTTATCTCCACACCTTCCGTTTGTTCCTTACTGTCTCTTTACTGGCCAAAAAAAAATCAAAGTGATGTCGCTGTGACACCAATTCCTGGGCCACCCTGTCCCCGGCTGCAGTGACATCTCAGCTTTGTCCCTGCTGCTCAGAGGGTGGCACAGAGCCCTTGGACAGCAGGGACAAAGCTGAGATGTCACAGCATCTCTGTGACTCCGGCCCAACAGCTTTTCATGTTTTTTGCATGGATTTGTTGCAGCCGCTGTCAAGCAAGGGTGGCATCTGAATAAAGGTATTATCCCAATACCTGACAAAATAAACCTGTTCTCAGGGTGCAGCCCTTTCCTCAGGCTCTCACACACAGCACTCATTAACTGAGGGGTTACTGGGATTATTGCTACACTAAAAATTACGTGAATGAACCTAAGGGACAAATTTGGCTTGTAGTATACGAAGTGGTTCCAGTAAATTTTGAATATTTCAGAACAATAAATATTTGTACAGTGATGCTGATCAACATTGTTTTGTGAGTTATATTAGCACATATTTAGTTTTAATTCCTATTATGAATGATAGTAGTTAATACCTGTAAGATTAAAAGGAATGTGATTCCCCATCTGTATGTATATTCAATAGCTGGCAAAGCCTTGAATTTTAAATTCTAGTAAACACAGAAGGGGCAGAAAGAAAACTCTGTATTCAGTAGGTAAACTTCTCATGTTACTTTCCTTTCTGGTCACAGCCCCCAGATTTTCATCAAAACCTCACAGATAAAACTGATTGCAAACTTTGGCTTGCGTTGTTCATAAGGCTCAAGCTTCATTGCATCAGACAGAACACCCCATACGAGGCCTAATTTTTCTGAGTGCTTCTGTTAACATATTTACTTATGCCCACAGATCTCTCATAATGTAATTTTTAAAATTTTATGTATTATTTTCTAACTCAGGGATATGCTGACCTGGAGTATAACAAGCAGAGGGCATTCTTTGCTGACCTGGCCTGTAATTACAGACTGTAAGTACAAGAGAGAGCTTAGTTGTCCAGCTGAACTTTCAGAATTCATGTGCCAGAAATGTCAGAGATGTAATTTTTTTGTCTATTTATCAATGGGGCCACTTTGGAGAGAGCAAAATTCCACCACAAAAGCTTTCACCCCATGTGAAATTGACTTTTGTGACTACATAGCAAACACATTTTAAGACAAAAATCTTAAGATTGCATTCACATCTCCTTCAGCGCCGGATTTTGTTTTAGCATAAGTGATTTCAATATGACTTTTTATTTCAATTTTTGCAGATCCTTTTAGGGCTCAGACCTGAGCTGAGGCTAATCTTTTTCAAGGAAATTGGAGGAACAATATTTAGGAACATATATTTGACGGTGGAAAGCAACTTACTATTTTTGTGATTTGCTTTTTTAAATGTCTCTGTCTATGCACATTAACTACTTCAAAACATAAATAACTCTCAGTTCTCACATAGGTGATGGAAAATATTTCTGCCTTTATGGGTAAATCTGCACCAGAATTATATGGGTTTCTGATAGGGTAAATCAAATGTATGGATACAACTGGTCGTGAATTATCATCATTGATGGCAAGCCTGAAGGTCTTGAATTCCTTCTGTAAAGCAGAACACATCTCCCTTTTTTCTTACATATCCCTCATTCCTTTTGACATTTTAAACAGAGAACACCCACGTTAGAGCCGACCAAGACAAATAGATGTTTCATTATTTACTATTTTGCTGTTTCTGTTTTCTTTACAGCAAATATTCATGGTGCAGGCAAAAAAAAAAAAAAAACATCTTGAAAACTGAACTTGAAACCTCCTTGAGACACGTTGTATTTATTTTCTTCGTTACAGAGGAGACCCTTTACCTCACATCGAGCGCACAGCCCAGGAAACAGCAACGTGGTGAGTTTGGTACTCGTGCTCCAACTCCTGGGCCATTCCACGGCAGCCCCAGGGAAGACAGGCAGTGTGAGACAGCTGTAACCTTTTAAAAACTCTATGCATCCACCCCAAATTTTACTCTTTGGTTAAATGTCATATTTTGCATTTGTTTTGTGGAAAGCCATTCTCAGGGCTGGCCTTAACTATTCACTTTCTAGAGCAAAAGGCATTTTCCTGACCATCCCTGCCTGCCAATCCCATCAAGATATCAGAGGCCAGAAAACACCTGGAGTCTACAGAATAACTTCTACCTGACCTCTAATTTACCATAGCTATGCTGCTGTAGAAATATCACCTTTCCAAACCTGTTACCAGGAGAAAATGCCCACTCACAAGATGGAAATGCCCTCAGAGGATATGGCTAATTCAATATTCACAGGACAGCTTGTTCTCCTTCAAATATTCATCGCTTTTAGCATGAATGTGTATTATTTTCTCAAACTGAAGGTACAGGAAATTTTGAAGTACCCTTCCAGGGTACTTCATTTACACTGTAAAAGGGCCTTAGATATCATATGAAAAGATGTTAAGTTTCTTTTACAAGGGTGCAGCATTTCTTCACTTGGGCTTTGTTTCTCCTGAGGGGTTGCCACTCAAAAAACCAAAAAAATGAAAAAAAAACCCCCAAAAACCAACCAGTGAATTAAAGAAATTAGTTCAATTCAATGTTTTTAAACATTATGTGAAGTATGTGGCAGATCTGAAAGAGAGAAGAGTTCTTATTTCAAATCCCTGTGCTTCCACTTTCTCACCCTAAGATATATCAGTAAGCAGCAGTAATTACACATTTGTATGATACTAAACATAAATATGTCCAAACTTCTCAAGTGAGAGCAGAGTCCTGGGATTGTGCAAGGTGCCACATGTGAGAGAATCTTTGTTCAGGAAAGTTTACAATTGAAATGAAAAGACAGCTTAAAGGTGGGGGAAAGGAAGTATGAAGGCCACATTTTCTATCTGTGCAACTGAAAAGTCTAGAGCTGAAGTGACTTGCCCTAAATCACATGCAAAGTTTATCCCAGCGTCAGGATTTAAATCCGTAGACAGATGCCTCATGCCAGAACCTCAACCACACTGCCATCTCATCTCTTTCAATACTTACTTTATTTTAAATAAAATCCACTGTGCCATAGAAAGCTACATATAAACCCTGCATCCGACTCATCCAGGAAGACACATTTTTATTAAGCTCAAATAGGTTTTTATAGCATCTTTCAATGGTCAAAGATTGATGGTCAGTGTCATGCTCATGATTACTACCACCAATCTTGGCATGGGGATGGCGTGTGGGAATGTCATATTTAAGAAAATTTAATTTTGTGTTCTTTCCTGTTTTTCTCTTTTGTTGCCAACCTTCGTCATTCCAGCTCTTCTCCACCTAGAATTAGACCCATTGTGGCAACAAAATAGACTTTTAAAGGAGTATCTGCCCATTTCCCCAAGCAGCCAGGCCCAGCAACCCAGGTTGTCTTGTTGTGCAGAGTTGTTTCCAAAATTAGCCTTCCCAATTGTTATCACAGCCCCCCGAGGCCGTGCCCCGAGGTCAAGCTGCATTACAGCACAGCTTAATTGAGCACTGTGCAATTGCAGGGCGAGTTTGTAGCGCTAAATTCCCTCGGTGTCACTCTGAGGAGTTGTTGGATGCCTTCAGTTTGTAGCAACGTGGTTATAAAAATGAAAACCAAGCCAGCGAAGAAATACGACTTTCGGAAAACAGAGGGTACAGATGATGTGAGCTTTTGTTTTCAAAGTGACTTCTTGGAAGGCCCTGGAACTGAGGAGTCAGAGATGCCATATGGGTAAAAGCTGTGTGAGAAAAATTGAGAATTCAGAACAAAATTATGGGGATGCACCTGTCACATCTTCGTAATAAAGTTGAATAATGCCACTTTTTTTTTATTTATTTTAAAACAATAAGGAAATATATGTAAAATAATGTTATTGCCTTTAAAGTCTTTCAAGCATCTGGCTCCATCTTTCATTAAGATTCTCCTTTCTAGAGTGTTTGACAGATGCTGTTTTCACAGTCCTTTCATACCTGCTACTCTCTTGCTTTGGAGAGGGCTTAGATGATTGTCTTGGAGGTGCTCAGGGGAGCACTGAGCTCTGGATAATTCCTCCCGAGTCTCCGGGACAGCCTCCATCGCCGTGGCAGCCAAAGTTTGGACACAGAGCAGAATGACACTTTGATAAAAGGGACCATATGTGCAGAAGTGTAAACAAGGCTGCTCTCTCCAGACTCCAGTCTGGGCATGAGCTGTGTCCTGCCTCAAATCCCATGCAGCCCCACTGAAGTCAGTAGAATTCTATGAGGAAATAAGCCAGGGCAACACTTGAACTCTAGTCCTCCTCATTTTTTCCTAATTCTTCCATGGAAATGGCCCAGTCTCCTGTGGCTTTTGCAATAGTGACAGCAGCCACTGTTTCCCTCTGTTCTTTTAGCTTTTTTTCCTCCTAAGGTTTTCCTCCCCCCTCTTTATTCTGGCTCATTACTCCCACACTGTGTAGGACATTCGTACAAATAAAGAATCATTACCAGGGACTGGCTATCACCTCCATAGCAACAATAGCATCACAAAAAAAGGGAATAATAATAATAATAGTAAAAAAAAAAAATTACAAAACCAACAAAAGGTCATTTCCCGTACGCAGCATTTCCAAGAATGATCTCAATTTTCATAAAACAATGTTTATAAAGTTGTTAACACCCTAGGGCCAAGTCTGAGCAAAAATAACCATTTCTATAAGGTTCTTTGCCTTCCTATTACTACTTGTTTATTTTGAAACAGCTAAATATATTCCAAACCACAACTCTAAATCCAAGCACCATCAAGTTTGTGAGAAGCTTAAAGCCTGTGCCCAAATCAGGTTACATGTATTGTTTTCAGCTGGTCTTTTTTGTATAAAGGGCTAAATGCTTCAACAATCTGGCATATCTTTAAAATACATAACCCATGCCAGGCATCTTGAACTTCAAAAATACAAAACTCTTCACCTGTCCAGATATTACTCTTCAGCATCAAAAAGATGCTTTCTTCAGAGGTTTTTAAGAGGCAGATCTAGGCTAGGTTTCATCGTGGAAAAGGAGGGACCAGCATTTCGAGTTGTACCCCAGAGAAAGGGGGAAATACCAGATTAATTCCAGTCCTAAACTGAACAGCGGAATATCACAGATTCAGCTCTCTCCCTGGGATTTCCCTGGTGCCCCCTAAGCAAGAAGGTGCCTAATCAAGCAATAATTCTGTATCGGAATTAGAGTTCTGTTACACGAAAGGATGCCTTCTGAGGGAAAAGTGAAACAAAATTCCCTTATGGTTTCCTGCATCCCACCAGCATCAGCTTCCAAGCAAAGCATGTCCCGCACTCAGATTTTTAGACCATGACCCCCGTGCTGGGGGTTTCCATCTTTTTCTGGAACTGTAGATGGGACAGACAAGTACTGCTTTATTAAGGGCTCTCATGCTCTGCAGTTTTTTATTTTCAGGAGAGAAGTCTACAGGAAGCTGAGGAGCCTTTACCCCACTCACGCCTGTGCGCAGTTCCTGGATGCGCTCCAGCAGCTCGAGGAGAACTGCGGCTACCGAGAGGACAGCATACCCCAACTTCAGGATGTCTCCAGATTCTTGAAAGGTCAGGCACTGTAAACCTGGTTTATTCTAGGGTTTTCTGCAGGTATTTGTGCACCACGAACCATTTCCTAAGAAACAAGCTGATGAGCAGAGCTGTAGTGTTGCCTCATGCATGCTGAGCTGTAGCACAGGGCATTCATACTGTTGTCTTTTGGCTGGTCTTAGAATTATGAGGCAGACATGATTAAAGGGTTAAAAGGGTTTTACCTCAGTATTTAATAGGATCTGAGGTGCACAGTTCTTCAAGGTGGAACACACCCAGGTGCACACGCATATAACACATATATAATTTTTATAGACCTTGAAAATTAGCATATCTCTCCAGGATCCCCCGATAAAAAACTTAATCAATTAAGTAATGTCCCCCTATTCTAAGAATCTCCTCCCAAATGAGGCTTGAGCCCAAAATATTTACAAAATATGTTCCAGAGAGAAGGCCTCAACCGAGGTTGAAACCTTGAGTTTTTGACAGCACAGAGCTCTCTGGCCTCCTACTGTGAATGCTTGGTGTTTCTGCCCTGCAGAACCCCAAAACTGAGCTAGAATATCAGACTACAAAAATTACAGCTATGTAGGCTAAGGGTACAGGAAATACATAAAGGGTCCATAAATATATAAAAGGGCACATAAAATATATAAAAGGGTACATAAAAAAGGCAAAAATCATTAGGCATCAATACCAGGCACATCAAGGGACCAAGTCTGTGTTCTGTGAGTGGCAGCAGTTGGTGTGGCACCAGCTAATTCCAGTCCTAGCAGCCCTACAGTCAGAGCAGACATCTCCACACAGCCTTTTTATGGGTTTGGCTCTGTTTTGTGCTTCTATAGCCATGCTGATGGCAAAACCCAAACACAAGCACAGGTACACATCCCTCAATACACTTTTTTCCCGATGCATGGGGAAGGATGGGGATGTGTGCAAGAGGAAATGATTTCCAGAAGATCCTGCTAGTCAATCAGGACCTGCTCTGCTTCCTTCTATCTCCAGAGCACCACTCACCACACGAAACTTTTTGGAGCCTGCCGTGGGGCTGAGAGGAGAACACAAAGGATGCGGTGCTAGTCCATAAGGGCATGAAGATGAGACCCCAGAAAAAGGACACACACGTTTGCCAGGCTGTGGTGCTAGTCCATAAGGGCATGAAGATGAGACCCCAGAAAAAGGACACACACGTTTGCCAGGCTGTGGTGCTAGTCCATAAGGGCATGAAGATGAGACCCCAGAAAAAGGACACACACGTTTGCCAGGCTGTGGTGCTAGTCCATAAGGGCATGAAGATGAGACCCCAGAAAAAGGACACACACGTTTGCCAGGCTGGCCCGTTAGCTGGGGGCTAGCTGGCAAGGAGCAGGAGGCCAAGGGAGCTGCATTATTTTTATGAGGCCACAGGCTGCGTGGATTCCAAAGGTCAGGTGCTTTGTGTAAACCACCTGATTATCAAGAATTACTGAATAAAGGCAATCTTTAAAGCCTCCTTCCTCCTCCTCCTCCCCAGTGAAAGTATGTGCCAGAGAGAAGACATCTTATCACTATGATAAGCAATAAGAAATATGGCTTAACTTTGAATAACTTCTATTCAAATATAATACTCAGGAAATCAGGTGACCTGCTCCATATAACAGTAGGGGAATCCAGTTACCTTGAATAAGCTTCCTGTTGCTAAAGAGTTTTCTAAGACATTGGCAATTTTAGGGACAATTAATCTGTTTGATGACAAGGTTTTTATTGCATATTTAGTGTAAGGGAAGGGAGGGTTGCCAGGTAAAAAGCACCTCCCATGAACACCCAGTTGTAGGAATTTTTCTGCGTATGCATTATGTGTTTTCTCACATATTCTCCCTTCTATTCAACCACCCATCCTATTCCCCTCTTATAGTAACTGGGCTGATAAATATTTTTTCTCTTGAAGTAGTTGATCTCATTTAATTTACACAGTAGCTGACAGCAGGGAGCTCCAGGAATCATTATTCTGGCTTGATTACCACAGATATTCATCTCCTTTAAGTGAATCAGGTGATTTCAAAGTGGGAGAATGTAGGATAATGTAAGGCTATCCTGTCATAATCCTATTTGTATTGCTCATGTCAGTTGATAGGATTTGATTGCCTGGAGTCTGCTCATTTCTTTTGCAGTCTGTGGTTCTAAATTTTCTCTGTGTCATTAAAAAAACCCAAAAAACAAAACAAACAAACAAACAAAAAAACCCCCAACCCCCCCCCCCAGAAAAACCAACCAAGCAAACAAACAAAAAACCCCCCCAAAAAANAAACCAACCAAGCAAACAAACAAAAAAAAACCCCAAAAAAACCCCAAAAAATCACAAAAAAACCCAAAACAACAACCCCACCCCCCAAAAAAAAACACAACCAAAAAAAAAAAAAAAAACCCCAAACAAAAAAAACCCAAAAAAAACCCCAAAAAAACCCCCAAACCCAAAACCAACTAAACTTCAATTCCGAAAATTCTGCCAGTGATGGTTGGCAAGATGTTCACTGTGAGTTTCAACTCATTTAATATAAACACTTAGTCTCTAGTGTAAGCTAATTGTACGAACTGACTGTGAATGGGAATCAAGCATTTCAGAGGTGTTTTATTCCATTCTGGAATGGGTGGCTAAGGGAAATGGAAAGAATGGCCCTTGGGGCCACTCGTCCCACCCTCATTAAACTGGAGATAAAACCTGGATTAGTTTTGACTACAGGTTATGCATGAATGAAACACAATTTTTTCAAAATCACTGTGTTAAAAATTAGACAAAATTAAGAGCGAGGAAACTGTTTTAGTTCCATTATATGAGGCTTTGAGGCTTTGAATGGATATCTTACTTTCCTCTAATAAGAGCTATGCAGAATATTTTCTAGAACAGCATAATGACTGAAATCAATGCAAGGCCCCTTTGCAACAAACAGCCTGAGTCAGAAGCATCTGCAAGGTCTAAAATCTGACCAAAAGTTAAATTATGTTGTTAAGGGCATTGTCCAAACACCTCTTGAACACTCTCAGGCTTGAGGCACTGCCCTGCTCTCTAGGAAGCCCATTCCAGTTTTTGACCACCCTCTCAGTAAAGAAGTGCTTCTGAATGTCCATTCTGAGCCTCCCCCTGTACATCTTTGAGAATAATAAACTGTAGGGAGGCAGAGGGAGAGAGGGGAATAACCTGGAAAGAAAGGGATCATGTTAAATCCAGCCCACACAGATAAACTTCTGTCTTTTCTTTAGCTCAGCCACACCTGTGAATCAAAAGCAATTCCTTTTGATTCAGTATGAGATCTGTCTGTTATTACCTATTAGTGAGGCTGGTTTGAGGAGAAATGAACTGTACTTCATAAATATTTCATAATTAAGGAGAATTAAAGGTTTAACCGTGTGGCCATTCAACACGGCAAGTGTTTTTCCAAAGGGTAAACTAGATAAACCTAGGCACATCTTCCTTTCTAGGAAAGATATTTGGATTTAGGCACATTGTGCCCCACAGATGGAAGAAATTACAGTCAGTGAACCCAAGCAAGCTCACACTACAATGCACAGCCGCCTGTGTACACCAGATTTTGGGTCAAAAATTCAGCCTTGAGGATCGCTTTAGGTCAACTGCTCAAGACCTTCTCTTCAAGGCACTTTGATTTCCCAAGTCTCTGGGCGGCACATCTGACCAGCCACGCCCCCAATCCTATATTGATTGCTGGTTATATTGTGCAATAATGAAATTGAAATTCAGATTTTGCAGATATCACCTTCAGCAGATAACATTTTCCTAGGGCTTTTCAAGGCCACTGACCAAGTCTGTCCCGTCACAGACTGTCTGATCCACGGGCCTGTATTTAAAAGGACATCTCAGGGAACACAAACTGGAATTTTCCTTTTCCTTTCTTCTCCAACATGGGTGTTAAAGCTATATAAATTTCCCTAGACTCTTTCATAGTCCTTCCAAAATTGAGTTACTAAGGACTTGGTTTTCATACAAGATATTTTTCAGCTATTTTCACTTCACTCAGAGTTCAGCCCAAAGATTACCATCTTCTGAAATTTTCAGTTCCTCTGGATTGGACTCAGGATATAGACAAAGATATAACCTCCATAGGGTTTTCTTCTGTTTTTCACTTTTGAGGCAGTTCTGTACCACCTTCGAATTGAGTGGAGAAATAGAAGATAACAATGGCAAATGCCCACCTCCTAGTCCATCACAATGTCAGGTAGAAACTCTCCTTGCTGTCCTCTCATTCCTATATTTCTTCATATATTTTGTAATTTATTTGAATTTTTTCCTTTTTTTTTTCTTTTTTCCTTTTTTTTTTTTTTTGTCCTTTTTTTTTTTTTTAATGGGAAAAGTAGTAATAGCCTGACAAAGTAAGACAAGAAATTCTGGAAGAAACATTAAAAAACAAAAACAAACCAAAACAAATCTTGTAAATGGCTTGGTTTCTGGGTGGGATTTTTTCATTTGTTTACATAAAAAAAAAATAAGGTTACAGGCTTCATGGCACAATAGAATACGGATAGAGAATTGAGAATAAGGCCATTTCTGATTTTTTTTAAAATGTAGTTTTATGCTTTAAAGAAGATGAAATGTCATTTATGGGGGCTGAGACTACAAGACAGCTTTTGAACATAGGACATCAAAAAGATTATCATTGGCTCACTTTGAAAGCAATGATTTTCAATTTTCTCAGCTTTGCAGACCACCAACATATTTCCCATGGAAATGTAGATTGTGTGTTCCATTGACCACCAGACTGGCTGTTTTGTTGGTTGTCTCTCACAGGCCTTTCATGGCAATGAAAGGGGATAACACTGGGTGAACAAGCTGAAATCACAGTGCAAAAGCGTTGCCTTCTTTCTGTCCCATTCTATGGACACGTGCAAAGCGAAAAATGTATGGTCGCACCACTGGGAGCGAGTTCTAGACAAACATAATGGTGAAAGAAAAGGAAAAAATGAAAGAAAAAAACAACAGATGCAGGTTCTGTTCCCTGCTTGATGGTGAGGACCATGCATGACCCCAGACACATCATTGTCATGTGGAGCACAGATAAATGCGTGTAAATGTGCCAAAAGTGTGACCTGGAGCAGGCAATACCCCACACCTTGTACCACTGGTGTGGGAATACCACCAGTGGGATGGGTGGGTGGATTGGTGATTCCACACTGCAGGAACTGATCCCGTAACAGTGAAGGGGCACATCACTAGTGATAAACCAGGGTGTGCCTGCTCTGCTGGGCAGAGGGAAATATTGCCCAGAGCAGGAAGGATCCCTGAAGCCACTAAAGGAAACATGCTGTGTAGTTAACCCCAGAAAGAGCTGGATTTTGTGTCCCTTTGCTCTGCAGAGAGAACAGGTTTCCAGCTGAGACCAGCTGCAGGACTGCTGTCCGCTCGGGACTTCCTGGCCAGCTTGGCGTTCCGTGTCTTCCCGTGCACGCAGTATATAAGGCATTTCTCTTCTCCTATGCATTCCCCAGAACCGTAAGTTTGATGCCCAGGCATAATTCCATCTGCCTGAATGTGTTTGGGATCATTCTCTTGGGAGTGGCTCTGGAGCTCTACCCAGTAGTCCACAGAATGAAACAATTTGAGAAACTGGTAGCCGGAGAATTAGAGGGGAAGTCATGCATGAGAGGGTGTGGTTCTCTGTCTCTCTTGCAAAGTTGTCTGGGGAAGGAAAAGACTGAAGAATATCTGGTTTAATCTTTTCATCCTGCCTTCAGTTACCATCTGCTGGGGTTTGATTTCCTGCTGTGAAACTCTCCCAGTAAGTGCTGGCCAGACAACAGCAATCGCATTTCATGAGAAATTACAAGTTCACACAGACGACTTTGTTGTGTGCTGGGACAAAACCGGGGCCTTTCAAAGCTGTTGTGACATGAGGTTCAGTGCCCATGCCATCCCAGGCAAGACAATAGGCAAGGCTGGCTGCCCGTGGCACAAGGGAATGCTCTGATCCTTGCAGAGCCAGGCCAGGTATGGAGGCAGCCACTGTGGAGCAGCACTCGGGGTCTGTTGGCTAAACTCCTTCACAGGAGGTTCATGAAGGGCAGCAAAGGATGCCTTTAATAAACAAGAGGGTTTATTTTCCAGAGACTGCTGCCATGAGTTGCTGGGCCATGTTCCCATGCTGGCTGACAAGGAGTTTGCCCAGTTCTCACAGGTAAGAACATTTTCTGCTGGCTCTTCAACCAGCCAGAGGTACCTTAAATACATCCAGCTCACCGTGAAATGCCGCTCTGAGACCGGATTGTGCCTGGGTCACAACCTCCAGGCGTGGTGGGCTCACAGCGCCCTGGGAGATGTTTGCTCCAAGGGAGTGCAGCCCCGCTCCCTGCGGACACGGCGTGAGAGGAAGGGCAGGCAGGGCTGGAGGGATTCTCCGTGGGAGGGCTGGGTCAGTCTGGAGAAGGATGTCTCTGTGGGGCTGGAGTCGGAGCTCTACTGACTGTGCTGCTCCTCTGGCTTCCTGTCCTACACCGCATGAACCTACACAGCAACAGCTGCCGAGCCTCTGGATGTACGTTCTTGTCTCACATGAGACTTTAATTGTGTCCATCACCATGTCATTCATCAGAGTTGTTTTTCCTTTTACAACTCACCAGATTCTCACAGCATTGCTCACGCTGGTGAGGAGGCTCCAAAAAGCAAACAGAACTTCTTTGTACAAAAAGGGGATATTTAGTGTGAGCAGGCAGCGTCAGACCCAAATGAACTCAATGACCTTTTGTAATTAAAGACTTCAGAACTATGAATGTTCCTCCAAATCATAGCAGAGGGAAGAAGATATCTCATTGTCCAGGCTTATCAATCAGTGGCCAGTGTGGAAAGTGGCAATAAGATCAGAGGGGTAACATGATGGAGGTCCCAAGATGATGGAGGTCCCCGAAGAAATATCTTTAAAAGAAAATAAATTCACCTCATATGATGTGGTTTCCAGCTGTATCAACTTGAATACATGCCAGTTGCCATTTTGATCATAAACATTGGTTATTGTTGAAATTAGAAGGGTAGTATTTTAAGTATCCTAGTCATCTACAATTTATTCTGGAAGAAACTTTTTCAGTTCAATACTGGAACTTAAGACACATTAGAAATAAGAGATTATAGCAATTTCAAAGCTTTCAGTTTTCTTCTTTTTCTGTCAATAACATAGACTATACAACATGGGATCATATTCAGTGAATTTTCACATTTCGCTTTTTTCCTCCACTAAGTATTTTCACAGTTGATATTCACCCCACGAAAATTATTTTTTGTTCCATTCAATATTGTGAAAATGCCCTAATCTTGTTTGTTGCACGGTATGGTTCCTGGGATAGCAAAAAAGAGACATCTACAGATTCCTATTGTGAGAATAGCATTTAACAGGGAGCACAAACAAAAGCAAACAGAATCCTCCCTGCACAGATCTGACCCACTCATAAGGGCTGGCAGAAAAAGTGAGAGACAGAAAGGCAGTTGCAAAGACAAAACCCACCTTGCTGTCCTTCCTTCTCATGCCTCCCTATAAATTTCTGCCTGGGGTAGATAATCCAGCATTAAAGACAAGAGATGGTTAATTTTACACAGAGAACACTGAGGATTAAACACTCATCTAATGTGGCTCCCAGTGGTATGTAGCTGGGGGCCAGGGAGAGGTAGGCATCCTGGAAGCCATGGAAGGTCATTTTGGGTGACAAAAACAATGAGTAGTTCATGCTATTCATGCTAGAAATGATGTGGCCCTCCCCCTTCCCCTCTTTCTGTCCCTTGGGCTGAATAATCGCGCTGGTGTAACTCTGTCTGCTTGCTTTCTTGCTTTAGGATATTGGACTGGCTTCCCTTGGATCATCTGAGGAGGAGATTGAGAAACTGGCCACAGTAAGTGCAGATGGCAGTTTAATATTGGAGGCAAAGCCCAGACCATTCCCTGCATGTCCCTAACTGCGCAGGGAAGGCTCTATTTGTGCCTCAGATTAACTGCAAAAATGGGAGCACTGGCAGGATTGTCCGTAATTTAGGAAGGTGCTGGAGCAGGGGCTGGAGTCCCTCTGGGGGAGCCCAGAATCACGAGGTTCCACCTGAGGAAAGGCTTACACTTCTTGTTTTTATAAGAATATATTTCTTAATATTAAATATTTATTATTTCAGCCACAGGGTGGTTCCAACTCGCTTTCCAGGTTCACCTAAAAGACGAGATACCCAGTTTGATACCTATAATTTCTCCTACATAAGGTGCAGGGAACCATCAGAATTTGCTTCACCCCATATGAATTAACCTCACCAAATAGGTGAGCATTTAAAAGCAATTTGAGAGCAGGTACTGCCATTCAATTCTGAGTCACCAGAACTGTCAAAACAATTTGTACAGCCCCTTGATGGCATCTTAAATTGTTCTGAAAGTCATCTGGAGGCCAGGCGACTTTTTTCTTATAATGGCAGCCATTTACCAGTCTTGATGGTTTTTTCAGGGGAGGAGATGAGCCTTACCTTCGATTTATTAATACTATTATTATTATTATTTATTAATATTATTTACTACCATCACTATTATTTATTAATACTATTACTAATAATATATTTATTAATATTTATTAATAATATTATAATGATAAAGATAGCAAATGAAAGAATGTCACTCCTGAAATTCCTTACCTGGCCTGCAGTCCCACTCAGGAAGGAGGTTGTGACTCACCTAAAATCCATCTGCCCATATCCATCCTTGGGTTAGGACTATGTAAGTCTACCATTAATTTTGAAGTTTGGAGGGCAAAAGGAACCAGTGTTGAATGCTTGGTAAAATCATCCAGGTCCTGGGCTGGTGATGTGAGGAGATTATGACAGTGACAGTCCACATTTCCTCTTGCACCATCTGGGTCTAGAGAGGCTGGAGTGACATTAAGTCCATGCCTTTGCTAGAGTGAAAAAATTATAAATCCCAGAGAGCCATTTTGGGTCATTCCCCAGGTCCTGGTGTGATTGTGTTATTATTTTATTTTATTTTATTTATTTTATTGTATTGTATTTTATTTATTTTATTTTATTTATTTTATTTTATTTTTAATTTTTATTTTTACTTTATTTTTATTTTTAGTTTTAGTTTTAAATTTTTTTTATACTTTATTATTAAATTTTTATTATTAAATTTATTTATTTTATTTTATTTTATTTTATTTTATTTTATTTTATTTTATTTTATTTTATTTTATTTTATTTTATTAAGATTGTGTTAATGTTTATCAAAAATTCCTTTGCAAGCACCTCTTCCTGATCCTGAATTGAATAGGATTAGACTAGAGATAGGGTTTAGGTTAGAGGAATAATGGGCCTCATGTCTGAAATTTTCTTAGTATCTTCTGGGGTTTGGAGAGGTAGAATAAAGGCACCTTTTTGAAAGGGCTCTCTGCAGTTCAGGGTCTGTGAGAATACAATTTTGTAAGAGCCATTCAGGTGCTCTGAACAGTAAACCTATTCTGGATTAACATCTCCATATTCAAATATTTAAAACCAATATATCTAATCTAGGCTTACTGTTTGAGTTTCTTTTCTGGAAAGTGAAGATAGAGAAGAATCTGACGCGTGTTCATTATCCTGACATGAAATCTAACAGGAAATTTCTATCCAGAAATGAATTACCTCACATGAATTCTGGTATTTTCTCTGGAATTCCCTGTCATTCCCGGTTCTTCATAAAGAGAACACCTTTCCAAAGATCTTGACCCCTCCGTGGGGATCTACCTGTCCTGGGGATTGTGGGTGAAAATCTGTCAGCTCCCACTGACTGCGATGAGGATTAAGAGGTTGCAGGGTAATTTATAACATCTTCCAAAGAAATAAAAAGATATGACTTCATCTACCCATGTAATTATCATCACAATTTTTGATTTTTTTTTTTTTGAAGTGGGACAAGTTTTGGAAAAATACATGTTATGTTTAGTGTGTGTTATATGTTGGGAGAAAAAAAAAGTTTTCCTAAAATATGCAACTATAGCATTTGAAGATACAAAGATATTAAAGAATAAGGATAAAAGAAAATTTAAGGAAAGATGAGAAGCTTAAAAATCCCTGCCTTTTCAGACTGTTTTTCACAAGTTGTTCTTATTCCCAGCTTTATTGGTTCACTGTGGAGTTTGGCCTCTGCAAGCAAAACGGATTGATCAAGGCTTATGGGGCAGGACTGCTTTCATCCTATGGGGAGCTGATGGTATGTGTCAAATATTGCAAGATTTCTGTAATCCACTTTTCTGAACTCTGGTAAAAGCAAACTGTGTTTTTCTACAGAAATTAGTATGATTCAAAATTCGGAATTTTCTTTTACAAATAAATTAATTCTTCCTTCCCAGAAGCTACAGAATAAGGGAAAAATTACTGTGGTACTGTACCTGTCTTCTACCTAAAGACACAAAAAGCATCCTATAAAATATTAGATTTGCTTCTTCCTGCTCCTGCCAGTAGTAATTCAGACTTTAACACAAAGTACCTTTCTGAATTACTCACTAGAGGGCAATATTATGCCTATTATGAGTGTGGCTATTTCATCCGTGCCTTTGACATTCACACGCATATGAACCAGAGAGGCACCGACAGGCTGGGCCAAATAAAGCACAGAGAAACTGGAAATAGCATGGACACTGACAAGAAGAAAATGCTTTAGTGTTTTTCGTTCCTGAATACATTTCAAAACTAATCTCAGCTGTAGTTTTGCACAGATCAAAATCTGCGTGCACAGGTTTCACACTGCCTTTCTTAGGCAGATTAACTGTAGAAAGAGAGTACTTTTACAGAAATTTATGGGTTTCCCCTCCTTTGATAGGAGACATATTAATTTCTCCTTAGTTTCGAAGAGCACTGAAGCACTTTTTAATTGCAAAAGCCCTAAACTGGTATCAGTAGGGCTCAAATGCTTCAAGCTGTGCAGATACTGGATGATTTTTTTTTTTAAATTGCTACGAGCCAAAGGAAAATAAAGAGCACTCTTTTCAAGCATTTTTACAAACCAGAAACCTTTTCTCCTTTTTTCATGGGAGATATATTTTAAGCTTAACACATGAAATCAGCAGCCTAACAGGATACATACGCGTGGAGTTGTGGCTGAGTTAGCATCACTTGGACTCCCAGAACTGGAGATGGTTGGGTTGTTATGACAATAAACATTTTACAGAACTCTCCCAATGGTGTACAGGTCAGCTTGCTTCCCAGTCAATTGACAGGAGGAAGAAACAACATTTTGATGTATCTCAAGGCATTTCAAGTAGGAGTCCCCGTGGAAGGGCTGTTGAAATTAAGACAGAGAAAGGGGAACCTTCTCAGACATCAACCTTTAATTTTTCCCAGTAAAACCAGAAATGTTCAATCTAAGCACAGTGCAAGGCAACATTTAGTCTAATCTGCCTGGCTTAATACTTTATGGTTCTAAATCAAATTAATTCACATGTTAAACAGGATACTAAAGGGCAGAGGTAACCATATTGCTGATATTCATGTAGCTTTCATAGCAATATGTGTGACAAAATCTGCATGTGGTTACATCTTTTTTATTTTTAGCTTTGACTCAAATGAAAGTAAAAATCTCATCAGAAATGCTCCCTTTTGGTGTCTGAAGTCGAGTGCACCAGACTTGTGCTCTCCTTTCTCCCTTTCCACCCTTCTCTTCCCCAGGCACTGACAAGCTCTTCTACTTTTGGTTAAAACCATAGGCGAGGACTGCTTGTGCACAGAATTGTGCTTTTTTGCTCTATATTGCACAATATAGAGCTTTTTTGCTCTATATTGTGCAATATAGAGCAAAAAAGCACAACTCCATCTCAAACTCCCCACCCCTGAGGCTGACAAGGGAAGTCCTAACTGTCCTTGAGTTGATAAAGGGCAGTTTCTTGTCATCACTTTCACCATTGGTAATTGTTGGGTAAAGCTCCTGGATAAACTTTTGATAAAGATGGGTGTACCTGTGTCCTCATCCATCATGTAACTGAAAATCCACGCAGGAGTGATGGCATTTACATTCAGCAGGTAATGAATAAGGATTATCCCCCCTCCAGCTCGTCTGTCTTGTATGTAGCACCTAAATATGAAGGTGGGCAAGCAGTTGACTGGCAATGCTGCACAATGGACCCTGCACAATCCCTGTGTGAGCTCTGCAAGTTCCTCACTGTGCCCCTTCTGGGACAAGGCTTAGTGCTTCTGTGAGCTTCACCTTGAGCTCCTGAAACCTGGGCATAAGTTAATTATATCCCTGAAATTAGGTGCTGAAGTTTCCTTCTTTGGCTGACCGACTTTGTATCACAGACTTTTATTTAGAACAAAACCAAAATATAGAAATATTTCCATTTATTCATTCTAGTCTGATTCTAACTTCAGTATAGATGCTGGCAGTGTGAGTAAAGCGGTGAGGTCCAATGCCTGAGCACCTGCTAGCAAACCACAAACATGAACCAACAGCAGAGAGAAAAAATGTGTAGTGCAGTGCCTATCTCATAGAAAGGTTTTTTTAGAAATAAAGCAGTGTCTAGAGAGATCTGTTAGAGAAGATGAAGACTGGGAGGCTCATGCTAGACTTCAGTTTATCGCACTAGATAAGTTTTGTTGCTGCTTGGCAGAAAGCCTTTATCAACCTAATAATTATCTGCCAGTCTTTGTGGGCCCAGACACAGAATTCTGCATGGAGGTCCCAGACTTGATTCCCTCTCATTTAGCAGACCAACATATTTGGCACAGGCAGTGAAGCTTTGGCACTTTGTTGGCAGTGAATTTAGCAAGTTCTGTAGGATTCTCACTGCAGGTCGTGTGTTGAAGGAGCAGGGGAGGGCTTTCCTTGTCCCTGAAGGCTTCTAGACCCGAAATAGCAGAGTGGTTTGGTCTCCAAAGAGGGGTAAGGGCATGAGTTACTAAGGTTAGATGGTTGGCAATGAGGAGATAACAGCTAACCAGCTGGAGAGGGCAGGCAGCAGCCATCCAGCGTGTGTTATATGAGAAACCAGCATTAGCAAAAGCCTGGGAACATCCCTGAGCTGCAGCCTGGTCTGACTGTCTGTGGGTGTGTGACTGTAACCAAGGGAACCACATCCTGGCTGTGAAACCTTCCAAACATTTCCCTTTCCTCCACAGCACCCACTCTCAGCAGTTTGAACTCAGCTTCAGGTAGACATTTGTTGGGGAAGATGAAAACAACATTTTCTGAGGGTGAGCTGATCCTGCCCAAACTCAGGGCACAATTTGGGGGAAAGGCAGAGGATGAGAGGTGAAGCTAGACACTCTGCACGAGCCTTGCTTTGGATCCCCGTTATCTCCCTAAGCATTTAGGAACAGCAGCTAGGTATCAGAAAGAAAACCATCCCCAAGTCTAAGCTGAGCAGTTGTAATGGCTCTGACTGCTGGCCAAACTTGCCTCCTGTGAACTGTAAGAATTCCTCCCCAACAGCTCCCAGCATTGCACTGTTTATTTCACTATATTCTGTCAGCTGTTCTACATTATCCAAAATGCTTCTTCTGTTAACACTCAGCTGGACTCTGTCCTACATACTGTAAAATCTTATGGCTCATACCACACTTCTGGCAGCTCTCAGTGCTACATATGCTTTTCTTGCAGCACAACCAGTACTTGCAGAGGCCTTTAAGGCCATCCGGTTTCGAGCTGAACTTCCACTGAAATCAATGGGATTTCAGTTCTGCTTCAACATTGACAGTGGAGTGGGACCCCTGTCAGGTTTTGAGTTACTGAAATCTTTTCCCATTTTTTCCCCAGAGCTTCTAAGACTCTAAGAGCAGGCTGATGTTTGTGTACACCAACCATCTTAGATTGTATGAGTGCTATCCAAGGTTTATTCTTCAATTACACACTGCAAATGAAGAACAAGAAAAACACCATCTTTTAGTATTTTATATTGGGTTTTTTGTTGGTTTGTTTTTGTTTTTTTTTAAACCCTGGTATTTATTTCTGCACCAGTTCAGTGAAATGTCTAAAAATGTGCTTAGGAGTGCTGTCTGAGTTTTTCCAGCCAGCAGACTGAACTGAAAGTCTTGTGAGTCAAATGATACAGAGGTACCTGAGGACTGCAGGGTGGGCAGAAGTGGCTTCCTTAAGCCTCCTGTTTTCCTGGGGGGACAATGTAAAAGAACTTGAGAAGAACATATAGGAGAAGCACTGTGGGTCCAAAAATACAAATATGCACACAAAATATGGTGTTTTTTTAATATCTTGGATTTCAGGGAAGATTTTAGGCTGCTATCCTGGCCTGGGAGCTGTATGTAAAATATCAGAAGCATTCTGTCTTCTGTTCTTCAATGCAGCAGGAAGTATGAAATTGGTGACCTGGGCTAGGGGACTTTGAAGTAATGCTACACAAGACTTCAAAATCTTCTGTGATACTAGTTGAAAAAAAAGGATCATGATGTTATTTTTTTCTTCTTTATATTTGTATTTTGGGGGGCGCCATAGACTTTCCTCTCTCTGTCTAAGAACATTGCTGTGGCATCCAATTGTACATTGCCGTAATGGGGG
>VZTX01018948.1:68741-94391 GCA_013400915.1 Pardalotus punctatus
TATATTTGTGTTTATATATTTATATTTATATTTATATTTATATTTATATTTAATATTTTTTAAAGTATTTATTATTTGATTTATTAAGTGCTAATTATGAAAATCAGCTCTGTCCTATGAAAGAACAGAACTTTTATCACCCCTAACCATTCCACACAGAGAATTTCACAGCCCAGCAGGGACTAATCCTTTCTCTGTTCATTCACCTGCTCTAACCTGTGTTGTTCCTGCTGGAAAGTACGCTTTGTCCAACAAGCCAGAGCACAAGCCTTTTGATCCAGAAGTGACTGCAGTTCACCCCTATCAGGATCAAGCCTTCCAGCCTGTTTATTTCATAGCAGAAAATTTGGAAGATGCCAAGGTCAAGCTTCAGTAAGTAAAGTGTGTGTGGATATTTTCACTGAGGGAGGCACGCTGGGTTGATTCTTAATCTCAAATACATCTACTGCCATTGCAACAGCCATGCCAGGCTATCTGGCTGCATCTGCATAGTGGCTTTTGCACAACAAAATAAAGCATGAGCTTGTTTATCCCAGAGAACTCTCACAGAAATTCAGAATTATATTTTGCTATGCCCTTCCCCGTGCTTCATCTTAACGATGCTTCATTTTAGCAACTTCTGAAGTAAATTCTGTAATTGAACTGTGAGAGTGCAATGCCACAATCACAATCCTATGTGCTAGTCCATACAAACAGGAGGTTGTGAGGAACTGATTTACCCAAGGTCACATGGAAATTTTATAGCAGTCTCTGGAATTAACATGGATCAGCAGGGGGCTTAAAAATAAAATTGCCTTTCTCCTCTGATTATATCTGCGCAGGAATGCAGAATCAGCATTCACAGGCAATCTAATTTCTACCAAGTAGCTGTCTGCAACCTAAATAACATTTTTTTCAAATTTACTTGAGGTGTTTCTAAACACATTTCTTTAACTGTGTGATGTTGTGCAGTGAGGACTTCTTTTTCTTTTCTTTTTCTTTTTTTTTTTTTTTTNAATTCACCACCCTCAGACATGAAGCTTCTTCATACATTTTTTCAAGACAGTTAAACAGCCAAGGCTGCTCAAAATAACTGAAGGCACAAGAATCTGTCAGCACGGAAAACATAAGGCAACATCAGTACTGGGGGTTCCTACCAGCAAGGACTTAATGGAAATATTGTCGAAAATGGCAAGCAATCATGTTTTTTTCTTTTAATAGAGACAGAAAAATAGCCCAGGATGCCTAGTATCAACAGGTTTTTAGAATTTTACACAGAAAGAGCTGCTCCAGGTTATTTCTTGGAAGCGAAGACGGCAGACATGCTGTGCTCCTGCATTCCTCAGCTTGTGGTTGTAATAACTCGGAATTGTGTGAACGCAGAGCTGTGAGAGCACAGACGGGTCTGAGCCAGCCCCTCTGAAACCAGGCACTGCAGATCTCTGGGGCTGCAAGTGCTGCAGCCGTGGGCAGAATGCACCAGGCAAAGCTCGGGAGGAGCAGTGAGGAGGTGTCACAGCGATGCCTGATGATTTTTGTCTTTTCTTTTTTATATGCCCTTTTATATATTTTTTTATACCTTTTATATATCTATGCACCCTTAACCTACATGCTTGTAATTTTTGTAGTCTGATATTCGTGCTCAGTTTTGGGGTTCTGCAAGGCAGAAAGACCAAATATTCACAGTAGAGAGCTCTGTGCTGTCAAAAACTCGAGGTCTCAACCTTGGTTGAAACCTTCTCTCTGGAACATATTTTGTAAACTGTGCTCTAGCCTCATCTAGGGGAGAATTCCTTAGAGTAGGGGGACATTACATCATTTATTAAACTTCTTATTGGGGGATCCTAGAGAGATATGCTAATTTGCAAGGTCTATAAAAATTGTATACATGTTATATGTGTGTGCATCTGGGTGTGTTCCACCTTGAAGAGCTGTGTGCCCAGGATCCTATTAAATACCGAGGTAAAACCCTTTTATCCCTTTAACTGTGTCTTCCTCATAATTCTAAGACCAGTGAAAAAGGCAACAACAGCAGCCTCTGCTCCCCAGTGAGTCCATGACTGCAGAGCAACCAGGTCCTGCAGGATTTCCAAGGAAATGCCTTTTGAACCAGCAGCTCTGTCCTCTTCCCCCACAGGAACTACGCCAGGAAGATCCAGAAGCCTTTTGTTCTGCGCTATGAGCCCTTCACCAGCAGCGTAGAGATTCTGAGCACACCACAGAAAGTCGAGAGGGCACTCCATCAGATCAAAGAGGAGCTGAAAAACCTCTGCTTGGCCCTCGAAAGCCTCTCTTAAAACCACAGCAATCTGTCTCACCTGTCGCTGACATACTTGTAGGTGGTGCTAGCACTTTGAAGGCTTAGTGATGAAGGCAAAAATCTTTAATGCACAAACCAGCGCAGTTCAGACAATATTTTCACTGTAATTTAGGTTGCTGACTTAGAGACAATAATGAGCTCCTGTTTAGCGTGTTTAAACAACAAACAAGACCAACTTACTCCAATTTTTGGTAGGTGATATAAATTACGTATTTCCAGTCTATTTATTTGTTATTTCTTTCCTTTCCTTGACACCTTTTCAAGTTATGTCTAGAACTAGCAGTCCTGGCAGCTAACTCATTTCTTCTAGGAATTAGCATCAGCTATTGCCCACAAACTATGAATGGTCCTCTTGCAGTGTGCAAATACAAGAGTTTGTAAGAGGAGCACTTCTGCTCACTATTTATTTTTAAGTATTCATCTCCTTCAGTACCCCTCAAGTATGAAAAAATTATTTCTTGTCTCATTTAATATCACAGGATATTTGTACTTTGATTAAAAGAAAAGGCAGAAAATAAAAGGCTCAAGATACTCTGGCTCTGTCACATAAAAGGATGCTTAATTTGAATTCTGTGAAGGGAATTTTTGTGTAAGGAAAAATTTGCAAAGAGGACTTTAGCAAACAGGCTTCAATTGTTTTTTTCATGGAATTCAGGTTCTCCTGGATACCTTTAGAAACCTCTGCTTCTTATTGATGTCCTGATGATGATTGTAGTAATAATCAAAAGGCCTAATCTATAGAACATCTAGTGGAAAACCTAAGATCAACCACTAGCATCTCTATAGCCTTGCTGTGGGAGAAATATCTATGTTCTCCAACTCATCTCATCTCCTTCTCCAGCCCCACCCTGAGATGTGCCTGGAATTTATTCACACTCCTCAGCTCACGTTTCCAAAGATCAGTCTTTTAATTAGTCTAATAATAGGTCTAATAATCAGTCTAATAATAAGCCTGTTCCAGGCTTTCATGCTGCTCACATCCCCTTCCTTCCTCTACAAGCACAAAGAGAGGGTGGTTCAGGAAAAGAGGTTGATGCTCGAGACAGAAGGGTTCCCTCTCCTCTCAGCAGCAGTGCAAACAGATGGGGTTGATGCAGGTTACAGGCATGGCATGAGCAGGGAAAATGTGGATCTCATGGCTCCAACTGGGCCATAGTTATCTACAAATGTAAAGGCAGATTTATCCTGTGCAGCTTAGAAACTCGATTTTTTTAATCCAAAGTGTGTTTAGCATGTGGCTGCCTTGTCCACTGCTACCCACAGCCCCCAGTGTGCAGGGTCTGAACTCTGAGGAGAATGGGAGGTGGTTTGGCTGGTGACGGAAAAGCAGTTTTTGGGAAAGGGAGTGCCCATCTCTGCCCGAGCTGCTCACTGTGGGGTAGGACATGCACACAGTCACCCCAGAGCCATCCACACGCTGGTGTTTCACACACAGCTTATCTCACTGTCATTTTTCCATTTGCCAGGCTCTAAAGGAGCTGTCTCGTGGAAAGCTGTCTCTTAAACCTTCGTGTCTGCAGCACTTCAGAAAATTTTCCCATGGGCAGTAATATTCAAGATCTGGGGAGCTGCTGCAACTGCTCCGTTTTATTAAAATGTGGTGATGCCTGAAAAGTTTGGAAGTATCTTGGCAAAAACAGCTATGAGACCCCCTTCCTCTCAACAGCAGGAACATCCCAAGCCCCTTTTTTATTTAATTTTTTTTCCTACTCCAGGAGAACACTTGCATATCATAAACCCTGTTTTGCTAGAAATTCAGCCAGGGACAGAGCTGAAGTGAGTTCCTTTACTTCCAGTATATTTCTGCTGTGATGGAAGATGATCTCTCAGCATGCTTTTATGGGTTTAATTCTACTTATCCTGCTCATAAACACACACACACAAATACCATTCCTCCTCAGAGCAATTTGTTTTCCTTACATATTGTAATAATTTATCTGTCTGCTTCCTGCCAATTGGTGCATAGGCAAAAATATTTGATAGCTCACAACAGATTGTTTTGAGAAGTATTATTTTCATCAATCAGTTCTTTTACAGTGAAAATTGAATCATGTGCTCCATTTCTGTGTGTTTTCCTTTTCTTTCTTTTTAAGTGGAAGATAATGCCAGAGCGGAAGAGCTATCAAAATATTTTCTATAGACGGACTCTCTGGGCCATAGGGTCTTTTTCATGTATTCCCTCTGAAAGAGTTGAATGTGGAATTTAGACTTGAGTTTGGCTATTACTCAGAACAGACCTATATTTGGAAGAAATGAGAGACCTGATGGATTTGTTTTGCCCAAGGCCTCACACTTTCTTTGGAGGGACTCCAGGCCCGCCCACACACCCTTGTCTTTTCCAGTTCCTGTAGCAAGGAGAGAAAAAGAAACCATTTTGGAGCCAGATTCTCCCACCCTTACACATGCTGAGTAGTACCCAGCCTCTCCAGCAATCCCTGAGCCTGTTTAAGGTGCTGCACACAGGCAGTAAAACAAGATTATCATTAAATTTTGGGTGTACCTGCTTTTTTATTGTCTTGGTGATAATCAGCTGCCATACACAGCCAGGGTAGGCTCCAGTAAACGTCAGTGAAGCTGCAAAAGTAATGGATTTGGCTACCTGAGCTTTTAAGATGAAAATTTTTCCAAAAGAGGAAAATCTTTCCTTCTTTTCTCAGACAGAGCCTACCCCAGGCTAGCCACGTTTGACACTCCCCTCAGAGAAGGTCCAAATTCTTTTCTTTTGATTCAGTGTAGTGACAAAACAAAAGCCTTCGGGGTTGCATCCTTATGAGTTACACTGGTCATTCTGCTCTTCCAATAGTCATCCTTTCGTTTCCTCACAGCAGCCAACAAGCTCCTCACAGAAGCCAACAAGTTCCTCACACTCCAGTCGGTCTCAGGCAGCAGTGATGGGAAAGGCAGCAATGGGGCCTCCCGATGAAAATAATGGCACAGAGGAAAAAGCACCAACCAGTAAAAATATGTCTTTTTGTCGGTTTGCATTTCAGCAGTTTCATATTAATCTTGCACAAGAAGGTTCCAAAGCCAAGCAAAACACATCTTGTGACTTGAAACTGAACTGATGAACTCCCCATGGGCCCTTTGCTTATCCCGATAAACTTATTTTTCCTAGATGGAGTGCATTTAGAACAAAATAGTGTATGTTATTAAATCTGTATTGTGCTGTTCTGTTATACATGGGAGAGTTAGTAAATCCAGTTTGTGGGTTTGGGTTTGTTTTGGTTTTTGGCTAACCAAGTCTGTCCTCTACCAATTTTGGTCCACCTTCAAGCCTCCAGCTGCTTCACTGCTTCCCTGCAGATTTGCTAGGGATGCCAAGGGTACCACTGTGTATGGAGAATACACAGTTATGCAATTTGGGGAATTTGGCAGGACAGGAAGAGGAAATTTAGGCTGGCCTCCCACCCACTCCCATGAGAAATAGTATTGTATTACAAGGCAGAGCTGTCATCCTCAGAAAGACCTTCTCAATCCCTTCCCTCTGGTTCCTGTAGTATTTTGATCTTTATACTACCTGGTGAAAATAAACCTTTCTTAACCACTCCAAGAAATGCTGGGCTGGGGTGAGGGGAAGGAGGGGTGAGTAGAGAGAAAAAAAAAAAAAAAAAAACAGAAAAGAAAAATGAAAAAGATCTTCCAAGAAAGGAAACTTCATTACCCTCAGTCTTCTTTGTCTCTGCTGATCCATGAAGAGAGAAGAAAACAATTCAAGCTCCCATGGAAAAGATAGTGCATTCCCAAAGAAACCTAAAACAATAAATTCCCCCATGTACACACATGGAGATCTCCTCACACCCGTCGCTGAAATGCCACAATTCCCCCAGTAAACCACAACCCCCAATTAACCACGCACAGAAGTGTTACACGACTTCTGGAGTCAGGAAATGAAGCTACCAGGAAAAACCCTCCAGCAGCTCTGCCTCACGCACCTACTGCAAAAACAGAAGGTTCTCTGGAGCCTGCTTCCGTAGATATCCTCCAGGATGGAGAAATTCCAGTTGGCATGGAAACAGAGGGGTACATCCATCCATCCCTGGTAATCTCACCCACCGCTAATCAGGAGTTTCTACGTGGGCTCTGAGATTTAGTCAGAAGACATCGCAGCATTCTTCAGCTGGCACATGATCAGAGGTTGGCAGAAGGGGTTATTGGCTGTATCACGTTAAATATACATTAGGTTTGGGTAAAGCTGGTGGCTGAGGCCCAAAGTGAAAGCAAATCTTTGGCACCCTCTCCCACCACACAAATTCCCCAGGGGAAAGAAAGACAGACTAGAAAAGGAGCAGGAAGGCTGACAACTGGCAGAGCAAAGGGATGAGGAATGGAAAGGACCAGTAGATATGCCTGAAACGTGCTTGCTTTGCACATGCTATTTCATTATATTTAAGAAACATTTCTGTCTGAACTGGAGCTTTTTAGCATAAAGGAGGAAATTTTGTACCTATGACAGCGTGGAAGAGTCAAGGTCACTTCAGACTTTTTAACCATGCCTGAGGAGTGTTAGCTTTATCTAAGGCATTTACTTTCAACATGGGATACAGAAGCTAGAGAGTGAAAAAAAAGAGGTCTTTAGAAAAGGGTTTTGTATGTGGTGTGTGGAAAAGAACACACCAGAGAAAGCCAAGTCCCATGAAGGGTCTAGAAAACATCCTATGAGGAGCAGCTGAGGGAGATGGGTTTGTTTTGATGCCTGATCAGTTTTACCTAAAACTGAGGCTAGACAAAGTTAGGAGAATAAAAAGCAGATTAATTTATTGAAGGCCTCCAAGGCACATTTAGGCAGACAGAGCCTAATCCAGAGGCCACACCCAAAATGGACAAGGAGTCACGAGTTCTTCACATTTTAAAAGTTCTGTCCATTCACATATCGAGCCTAAATCCTCCAATTACACCTTCAGGTGATGACGTCACCCACCCCAAGCCTGCTCCCCCCAATTCACTGCTGTTTCCATATTTTGGGGCCCCGAGGCAGCGAAAGTGTCCTTGGATTCCAAATTTAAAGGAATTGTTTTGTCTAAAGATGCTGGGAACAGAAATTTTAGCACTTTATATGGAGTCCAGAGCTACACACCAGAACTACAGATACACGAAAATTATAGAAGCTAAAAATCCTAAGGCATCAGTTTGGTCTCAAGAAGAGGAGGCTTGGGGGGACCTCACTGCTCTCTACAGCTCCCTGGAAGAGGCTGCAGGGAGGGGTGGCTCCGTGCCTTCTGCTGTGCCTGCAGGGAGAGGAGAGGAGGAAATGACCTTCAGCTGAAACAGGGAAGATTCGTATCAGGTATCTGAAAAATCTCTTCCCTGCTGGGGTGGTCAGGCATTGGAATAGGTTGCCCAGGAAGGTGATGGGGTCACCATCCCTGGAGGTGTCCAGGAGGCGTCTGGGTCTGGCACCAGGGGATGTGGTTTAGTGCTGGATGGACAGCTGGACTGGATGGACTTGAAGGTCTCTTCCAACAATTCTGTGATGTACAATGCTAAAAAAGCTGAAGCTGAGCAGACCTTGCTGCCTTGCAAGACACAGGAGTGCTAAATTTTGAGTGAAGGCTGCCTTAGGAAGGAAAAGCGAGCAGCTGGCCAAGCACTGCCCCCTCAGCAGAAGTCTGTAAAATTATTATTGCTATAACTGTATGCTAGGTGCTGTCATTTACCCTGTTTAACTATTTTCTCAAGAGCTCTCTTATTTCCATTATTTTAGAATGTTATTTATCAATCCCTTTGATTTGTGCTTGCAAATGGGAAAAATTAACTCATTGAACACGAGAAAGTTCAAGATTATTTTCCCAGGGTTTTGGACGGAACTTGAGCAACACTTGGACACTCTTAAACTTAAACCAAACCCTTGATGAAGGCAATTAAGACCTGGCAAAATGCTTACACTTGGGTAAAGGAGGTGGCAGCTGCCATCTGATGTATCCCAAATAAATCTCTCCTCCCATCCACAGCCAGCAGTGCTAATCTTCGAGGTACATCTGTCACAACATGAGCTGTGCTAGATTTAAACAAAAACATCTAAATATACAACATAACACTTGTCAGGTGCAGTAAGGAAGAATCCTGCCTTACAACAATTTTGGATTCCATTTACAATGATGTGTTCTATTTCAGCTGTGGCTGGAGTTGGGTTTGGGCATGGTGTGCAGTAAAACAGGATGTACTGATGGCTTTAGTGAAGCCAGTTTGACTGATCTCACTCACAGACTCAATCAGCAGCTAAATTTCTGTTGAGCAGGCTAATAGATAAAATGTGGAAGAAAAAAATAAAGAATCCATTTATAGTCATATCACTGTGCATTTAGCACTTTCCTCTTATATTTACTGACAAAGAAAAAAAAAACAACTGTCAGTACTATGAAATATTCCTTGAAGTGGTAGAGTGGCATACTGGAGATACTCTGATATAGACAATTAAAATTAACTAGTAGAAGGAAAATATCTATTAATTTGTTAAGCAACAAATGCTGTCTTTCAATAACATCTCACAAGATGACACAGATGATTATCATTTTGTTGTGTATGAGACTGTTAGGAACAGCCTCAATAGAACCTGTAAAATAAGAAAAAAGAAAAAAGAAGAAAAAAAGAAAAAAGAAAAAAGAAAAAAGAAAAAAGAAAAAAGAAAAAAGAAAAAATAAAAAAGAAAAATAAGGAAAAAAAGGAAAAAAACAAAAGACAGAAAAAAGAAAAAAATGAAAAAAGAAAAAAGGAAAAAGAAAAAAGAAAAAAAGAAAAAAGAAAAAAAAAGAAAAAAGAAAAAAAGAAAAAAGAAAAAAGAAGAAAAAAGAGAAAAGAAAAAAAGAAAAAAGAAAAATAAGGAAAAAAAGGAAAAAAGACCTGGTTTTAAGTATTTCCTGAATGAATCCCAAAACTGATGGGTTAGAAATGGAATGTGTGTTGGATGATGATATGAATTTTGCACAGTGTTTAATTCTTGTACTTCAGACATTTCAGTTTGGTTCTGACTCTTGCATTAATTCATATTTATTAGTTGAAATCTGAGTAAACAAAATTATTTAACTCAATTCCTGTGTCTCTAATGTCCTACAAAGGCAGGCCTTACAGCTGAATTGGAGGTTTAGCCCCTCTGTGAAACTTTGTGTGGATGCAGGGAGGTTGAGGAAGAAGGAGTGCTGTAAATGGAATTTGGTAGCCACTGTTGCTTAGGAACTTTCTTCCAGTTATAATCTTTATCCTCGGGCAGGAAACAAATTAAAGGTTACTAGAGTGGGTTTTCTGTTATAAATGTATCATCCAATTTTGTGATCATGTGCATACACAGTTGGGGAATAATTCCACCCTATCGCTGATGTGGTGCTGGCTTTCTGATGATATTGCCTGTCTGGGACGTGGGCAAGCCATTGAAGCACAATTTCTCTGTACTTTGTGATACATCATGAATTTCTGTATTGCTGTATTGGTTAAATGGAGCTAAAGATAGATTTTAAAAAAAAATTTGCATGGAGAAAATTGACTTCCTGTTGTCTTGACATCTCTATTTGTCCAAGAACCAGGCTGAAAACGTGAAGCAAAGAAGCGATGATGTCATTATACAGAAAGCAAGAGAACACCTCACTCTTTGCTACTTAAATGGAAAAGATGGACTGTACAAAGCCTTTCCTGATTAATTTCCGAAAATTCTTCCTCACATTCAAGAAGTTTAGCAAAGCCTTTAAGTGTTGACTCACATGTTGAAAACACTAAAATTATTACAGAGGGCTGTGGGGCCCCATATGATTCCCACTGAGAGCTTAGTCCTGTACCTTAAGCTGATAAAAAGTGGTGTTAAAACAGAGTTTCAGAAGAGCTGTCATAGGCTGTGCTTTATGGTGTACTGTGTTGCCTGAGAATTCAGGAAAGGAAGTTCAGGTCCTTTGCTTTCTAATATAACAGTTTTGAAATTGTGAAATCCTGTTTATATTTGTGTACAACACAGAGCAAGATAAATTGTGTCATTTAGCAACAAACATGGAGCAAGAGGTAATATTTTTTTCCATAAGGAGCCCCACTCATAAAAGGGAGGAAGAATGTACTCCTGTGGCTCAGAGCACCAACAAAAACCATCAAGAGCTGTTTTACTCTGAATTCCTCCTACAACACCATCACAGTCTTCTGCTAGCAATTTCTCTCCAAAGAAACAGGTTCAGCATTTGTCACATTAGCAGACTTCCACCCTCAGCAAAGGAGTTATTTTGAGCATGAGAGGAAAATCTTCCACTAACAAGATTTTGGTAGATGAAATTAGCACATCTTCAGGATTAAGGTCTGTAGTACACAACCTGTTACTCCACAGCAGCTCTGCTGTTTCACACTGTTGGTCAGTGGATGAGAAAAGCAAAAGGACAGCAGGTGTGAAAAAACGGGAGACAGTCCTGGATTCCTGGCAGTTCTGAGCAGCAATTTTGCTGTGCTGGAGGCAGAGTTAGGGGTGAATGATCTATTCCTGAATTAAAGGACTTTTCTGACACAGAGCTGGAGTGGAAGAGCACCTGTAGTGCTTTTACTGCTCTTCATGCCTCAGTCATTTCCTGTGCTTACGCCTCACAAAAGGATAATCTATACTTTGGTCTTTTCCACGTCCTTGTCAGAAAGAAACTGGACCCAGAGGTGACCTGTGGTGCTTCAATAAGTTTCCTTGGGCAACAGGAGAAGTAGGGCAGGGAAAAGTGCTGAAGAGAGCATGAGGACTCACTCATAACCGTGGGCTGAATGTTATCCTGAAAGCAGAATCGAAAGATAGAAATGCTTTTCCTCTCTCTGCCAAAAAGGGACAAAGAAGTAGTACATAGGAGCATTGGTCCTATCAGAACTGTGTCTGGAACAGCAGATATGTTACCTCACAGGGTCACGGAGTTTGGAAGGGGCCTCTGGAGATTGTCTACTCCAAAACCCTGCACATGTTGCTCAGCATTGTGTTAGGCATTGAGGATCTCCAAGGATAGAGACCACACAAACTCTCAGGGAAGCCTGTTTAAGCATTTGACCATTCACAATAATTTAAAAAAACAATTAAAATTTAACGTTTTAATGGAATTTCATGGATTTGATTTTGTGCCCATTGTCTTGACTCTTTTCACAGGACACTGCTGAGAAAAGTGTCTACCTTTACTCTCTCCATCAGGTATTTATTTCTATACATTGCTCAGACTCCACTGAGCCTTCTGTTTCCTGGGGTGAAAACAGTTAATCCCTGGGGCTAATCACCATCAGGTGCATTATTTTGAATTTCACCAAGATTTTGGCTGTCCCGTATCTCCAGCCAAGAAGTCAGTGAGTTCCTCAGCCTTTTCCATGGTTCCATTCAGCATTCAGATACACTTGCAGAAGCCCTTGCTGTTTTCCTTTACATCCCTCACCAGATTCAACTCCAGCTGGGCTTTCCTTTTCCTAACCTCATCGTCTCATGATATAATGTGTCTATATTCCTTATGGGAGATCTGAAACTAATTCCACCTCTTGCATGTTTCTTTTTTTGTGTTTGAGGTTTGTCTGGATCTCCTGTTTCATCCATGCAGGCCTCCTGCCATCTTTCCTTGGCTTCCTGTCCATCAGGATGGATCTTCTCGAGCTTGGAAGAGGCAATCTTGGAATAAATGCTCAAACTATCTTATGAAAATGTGGAGGATGGGGGAGGTGAGACAGAAGGAAAGCAGAAGGAATTCTGCTGCCTTCCACCAAGGCAACCTGCAGTGGTGTTTGAGACCAAGCTCATGCACTTGCTCCAGCAGACACCATGTGAAGAGGACTACCCTAAATGAAGAGCAATGGAGCAAGGCTTGCTCTGTAATATCAAATTACTGGGCTTATTGGACAGGTTCTCTGGATGTGGAAACCCTCAGTAAGATTTTGCCTCACATCCCGCCCCAGAATTTGGCATCAGTATAAAACTGGAATTAATCTGGCCTGCTGGCTAACAGGAGGCTCAGCTCCCCAAGAACTGCCGATCACAGAGTGACAGAATCATCAAGGCTGGTTAAGACCTCCAAGACCCAAACTTTGACCAACTGTCACCACCTCAACTAAAGCACAGCGCTAAGTGCCAGGTCGAGCTGTTCCTTGAACAATTCCAGGGAAGCCTTTGGCATGCAACAGAGAAGTTGGAGAAACATTTGTGCTTCAAGTCCCTCTGTAGTTAAGTGTGAGGAGGCACATCAGAGAGTACATCTGGCTGTGCAGAGTCTCAGATGTGCAGGGGATTCCTTCAGTTTTAGGGAAAAGGTAGGGAATAGTTTGAATACATCTTCTTCTCTTGGAATCTGTTAAGTGCCATGGGGCGCTAAACCCTGATGGGATGAAGAGGCCACCAATAATACTCTTGTTAATACCATATTCAATAACCTGACTTTTAGGCAGCTTTCTTATTTCAATTCTTCCTTGAAGCACAACACTGAAATTCAGGAGAGCTGCAGCAATCCTGGAATGTGGAGAGAAGACCATGGAGGTGCTGGTGCTCCAAGGCACTGCACAGTTGGGCTGGCAGGTGGGAGCCAGGCAAGGAATTCGTTAAGTTAAGCTCTGAGGGTTGTGGTAAAGAGCAGGCACATCAGGAGAGTTACTTACATAAAGGCATTGCTACCCCAGTAGAATAGAACACGATTTCATCCTACTTGCTTCTCTTTATATCCTAGAGCAGCACCAGGCTGCCACATCCCTTCGGAGGGTGCCCTTCACCTGCTATCGCACTCGAGTCCCGGCAGATTCTCACAATCTGCTCGGCTCCTCTTGGCTGCCCGCATCCCGAGCTGTCTCAGCCTGGAGGATTCAGGCTGTGCTGTCCTCATCAAGCATCTCGCCCACGGTCCCCTCCCGAGCCAGAGCCGGGTTTGTCCCCAGGACCTGTCCCTGGTGTCGAGCAGCTCAACGCTATTTACCTTTTCCCCACAAGGTGGTAGCGCAGCATCAGATTAATGTAAACACGGCCCTCCTACCTGACTGACTCCTTCTGCTGGAAAAATGCGGGCAATTCTCTGCCTTTTCACTAATTAAAGAACAGCGTGAGGTATCAGGCCAAAATCCTGATACAGCTGTTAGAATAAATATTTGAGAATAAAAAAGAGATATAAATCCTATGCCCCAAAGGGCTGTGTGGAAAGAATGAGCGATAGGGATAAAATCATGTAAGCCAGTTTTCAGATTTTGACTCATTTCCAGAACTGGGGAGGCCAGATATTATCAAATGCTGCTCCGGGGGGATGAACCCTTCTAGGCTGCAGTGTTCCCTATCATCACACTCGAGTGGTGGCAGAGTGTGACAGATTGTCCTTTCGAGGTCCACCAGAATCCATGTCCAGCAGCTTGTAGGACAATGTGCTGGGCATCTTTCAGGTGAAATATCTGAGCTCTTCTCTAAAACTGGAGTTTTAGAACTAAAAATATAGTTTAGGTGACAGTTTTGTCCTCAGCACTACTACCACTGCTGGTTTCAGACAGTCCCACCTGAAGTTTTCTCTGACTTTCCACCCCTCATTGCTACCCACCTCACCCGGCAGCATAGCTGTGACAGATCAGGAAACTGCTCTGCCATTATTGTTCCCTCAGTTATAAACTGCTTCTCCTCAACCCAATTCCAGCAGTCTCGCTCCCAACACAGACTGATGGACTGCTGTGCCATCACAAACAAGAAAGCATTGTGCCTGCAGCACAGGGTCAGGAGTAGGAAGGGACACATTAAACTAGAGCTAAACCCTTGAATCCATTTTATCATGGACCTGTGCTTAGTTTCTGATGGTGAACAAACTCTCCTGCCAGGATTTGTGTCTTATTTTCCAGTCTGTTGTGCTAAATGAGGTAAAATTTCCTTTAAAACATGTAATTCACCTTAATGTTACGGAGACAACTACTTAGAAAGTTACTTAATAACAAAATATCTAGTAATTTTCATACCATTATTAAAATATAGCCAAGCTAATGAACACCTGGTGAGGATTCATACATGCTCAAAACCTCTTCACTGAATTAGGTCACAAAATAAAAGTAAATTTTAAGAGTGATTTTTAATAGTCAGACTTTTGTTTAATAGAAAATCAGAGCATTGGTATAAACCCTTTGAGGTGACATCCTCCCCCAGCAAATTGTGCTCAACTCTGGGATATATAACCTAATCAAATAGTGATTTTTGCTGGAGAGGAAGAGGTAGGAAGAGAGCTTTATCTCCTGATTAGTGTGGTCTCTATTGTCATATCACATAATAGTCAGGACTGATTAAATAGGGCACTCTCTAGTCTGCCTAAATTTCTCTCTCTTTCAGCAGGTCACCAAACAAAATGTCTCCAACCTCAAAACCAGGCTGCTAGGCTTCCTACACAAGGCTGAAAGGACATGGTGTGTCAGTGCCAAAGAGACCAAAAGAAGGTTTTCAACCTGGCTGGTACCAGAACCTAGCACTGGAAAAAAAAAAAAAAATCCCCTTGAGTTTATTTACCCATGGTGCTAATTCTAGGTGGTCTCCCATCAAAGTGCTGGAAAGTGTCACAGTGACTGCCCACAACCCTTACAACCGAGGCAAAATGTTGCACAAACTACACAGGCTCTTGGCTCCCCAGGGCATTTCTGCATACCATGGGTCTGACTACAATCCTTCATCTCTTACTGTAACTGTAGCAGGAGGCCTTTATTTATGTCAGAGCACCCTTATAGTGTGCTGATAAAGTATTGCAAAGTATTCCAAGGAATGGGCAGAGCAGTCTCCAAGAAATGGAGCTGCTGTTCCAGTCTGGTGAAAATGTCCAGTTGAGTGAAAATGCTTGTAGTGACAAAAACAGTTTCGCCAGTGTGCTCATGCCACTGCTGGGGATCTCACACTCCTGACAGACAGAGCCTGGCAGGAATTTGGAGCATAGATGGGGCCTAGATCAAATGAATGATTTGGAGTTAGAATCATATAGCAATGATTCTTTCAAAATGCTTTTATTTACAGAAACCCTCAACTGAAATGAAGTCTCTTAACAGGAGGTCTTGATTACTTTTCCATTTCCAAACCGCACATCATAATGGGGATGGAATGTGGTTACCATAAATTGTTGGTTTACAAATCATCACTGACTTGTTAGCAACAACTAGGATGTTAGAGTTAGAGCAACAGTTTGGATGTGATAAAGTAGCAAGAGCCCATTTTTCATGGCATCGTTGGAATGAATATAAATGAATTCTTCCCAGAGATTCATTGTGGTGGTTGTGGTAAATAACAAACTGCATATTTCCTGCCGATGTTGAAATCAATGGGAGTTTTATTATTGGCATCAGGAGAAGCAGGATTTGACCTTAATAGAAAAGAGAAGAGGAAAAGAGAAAAAGCTGAGGAAAAGAGAAGAATGAGATTAAGAGCTCTAAAATGACTAGTGCTTCAGTTGCCTGGGTGGAGGCACTTCAAGAGAGTCAGAAAAGCAGAAAACTGGGGCCCCTTTTCATTTGGATTTTCTTCCAAATTTTCCTTTGAATTCTCTGTTTGTGAACACTGAAACTGAGGAATTACCAGTAATAGTCACTGCTGAAAATGCAGATTTTCAAATTTTCCTGTTTCTTGGAAATATTTCTGCCTCCCTTATGGCACTGAAGAGTTCTCCTATTGGGTTTTGGGTGAATCCTACAAAAATCAGCAAAGTGATTCTTTCAGGAAAGCAGCACAAACTTCCTTCCATACTTGTGTTTGTGTCACATTTATCAGTCAAGATTGCTCAAGAAAAATCTGCTTTTGTAATAGGCAGAATTAGCAACCTTGGCTCTGTCATACAGGTAAATCTTTACAAGAGGAATTCTGCATTAGAAATAGAGAAACTAAGATCTAGCCCCAAAGAGATCACTACCCTTGCTTAACCTAAAGACTGAATGACACAGATTTATGTATTTCTCCTCAAGTGTGCTCTAAAAATAGACTTAAACCAAACAAAATAACAATGTATACATTCTCACCACATGGAACAACACATTACAAACTTTATCACAAGAATCCAAAGCACTCACCAGCACCACTATTCCTAAATAGAGTTGTTGGAATACTTAAAAGAGGAAAACTTGGTCCTCTAAAGTTAACAGCAAATTTTCCTATTACTTCATGGAGACGAGAACAGATAATTAGGGGAGTAAATTTAATATCAGTGGTGTTATATTCATCTCTATTTGCTGAACGTTTAGTACTTGCCCACTTAGATTTTAACTAAACAATCATGTAAGCATCCTTTCCAAAGTGTAGGTGTCCTTAAAAATAGCTAATGGGGGTTGCCAATAAATGTACAAAGAGTAAACTCAAAGAATAATTCTTCTGCCCAAAAAAAGCATCTGCCCATTTGATTGATGTTTTATCCTTTGATACCCACAAACCTCATCTCCTGAAATGCAAGTCTATATCCAAGGACACTGATCCTTAAAGTTCACCAAACTCCTTGTCATGCAGTAAATGCAAGGCAGGATGTATTTAATCTTTGCTAAAACCCCCCTGAAACTGCAGTATAAATTAAATGGACTCTAACACACAGAGAGAGAGAAATCAAGTCTGAAAACATGATTTTTAATTTTTTTTTTTTTTAAGTTAAAGGGCTAATGGAGTTCATTATTTCCCATCTGACATAATTTTTTGGTAATCTGTGCAAAATTCTCATTAGCAGCAAGACAGCCCTTTAAATAGGATATGTTGTCCCAGTCAGATGAGGAAGGCTTGTAAAAGAAAGTTGCGTCTAATAAATGTCATTTTTCCTTAACAGATTCGGACATTGTTGAACTCTGACACGTAGGAGCAGATGATCCAACTGAGATTATCACAGGAAATCCAAGAGGAATTTAATCCAATCCTTTGAACTTTCAGTAAGATTACTTAACTGTGAAGTACACAAGGAACTATGTTGACTATTGTCATATTTGGCTAGAGACCCCTCGTTTTACCAAAGCATTCTCTAGATAATGATCCTCTATCCCCAAAGTGTTTCTGATGTTGCTTGAAACAGACAGCAAACACAGTTGAGACTGATTTTGAAGGAAGTGTTCTTCTTGAAGGAAATACTGCGTTCTAGAAAATTCTAACCAGTCAAAAAGTTCCCCCTCCCAGGGCAAAAGGTAGCTCGTGTTTCTCAGAAGATGCACTTGATTTATTAGCTCCATTTGTATTTTGGACAACTGATTCCAAATCTAATCACTGGAGTACGCAAGGTCTGTACTGAAGCGGCAGCCATTGCCCATTTCACTAATGTCATAAATTTCTCATTCCTCCAGAGTGGAACAGAATCCACTTGGGTCCAAAACAGCAAAATGCATGCGTTTCACAACAGGACGGCTTTTCCTCATCAGCGCACTGCTCCACAGAGGATTTCAGTAAGAAGTAATTCAGCCTCACTACTTTCCCCTGAGAGCTTGGATGACCAAAAGAGAAGCATTCAAGCTGGTATCTTGGAGGTGTGTGGCCTCCTTTTTTTGGAAATGGTTTTGATTGCACTTCTTCGAATTAATTACTGTGACTATTTATGCACTGAATAACTCTGGACTAAGGTTTTACTAGGTGGTACCATTTCCCAGACTCGTAATGAATAAAGGTCCTGCTATTAGGGGAATTTCAAAATGTTTCAACACTTCTCTACGTGGCAGATGGAATGGTTTTGCAATGTAAACTTATCTAACCTAAGCTGCCTCGCTTGCACACCGGTAGCTGACTCGCTGTGCCAGCAAGGAGCTTAGCAAGGGCTAATTTGCCCATCTTGGGAGGGTTTTGCAGCCTCTGCTGAATTTCCTGCTCCCATGAGCAGAATCGTCCTGCTGGCACTCCTCTGCAGCTGGAGGCCAAGTCTGCCACCTCCACGTTTCAGTGGAATCACAGCTCGCTCCAAACTCGCTCCCAAGATGTTCTAGTGTGTGCCACAGTAATACTGGTTAATAAAGCACTTGCCTGACCTACAGCAGTTTTATTAAGAGCAGAACAAGGCAAAAAAGCAGGCTTGGGACTCCAGAAAATATGGACCAGAATGTTTAGAGTCTGTGCAGACCTTCCATGGCAGAACAAGCTGTCCTTGAGTGTGCTAAAATTCAGGCGTAACGAAGTCATTTTCTCTATCAAGATGTTTAGGTCCAGTTTGCCCTGATTCTGAACTTATGATACGTTTATTTGTCAGTACCTGAGCAGTTCAGGTAATGACATTATTTCACAAGCACTTCCTCATCCCCTTTCAACTACTCTTTTTCCCTTGGACTTTTTTCTAGGTTAGAGCGCTTCCATATTTCAGCATTCTGGGGCTTAAGAGAAATGTGTAAGTACTTCCTAAAAACCACAGCTAATGCAGGGAACTACTCCCAGCCAAGCAGTAGGCGAGCAGGAGGGTTCATTGAGCCCTCACGTTTGGGAGGCACGGAAGGGTCTTCTCAGCCAGCACAACCCCGAGGATGCCCAGGAAGTTGACAGACTCTGCAGAAACCTCCGTGGAGATCAGAAGATGCTTCAAACTGAGCGCTCCTCACATCCTGCTCGATGGATATAATAGCAACTGCTCAGGCATCTGGTAGCCTTTGGCTGTGTGCTTCCCGAAGAGTGTGGGGTGCTGCACACTGGGCAAACAGCACAAAGGCTCCTGGGGCTGTGGTTTACAAACAATGCACAAGCCAGAATGTGGTATTGAGAAAGCTGATGTGTTCCTAACGTATGTAGACGTTGTTGTAAGTAATATCTAAATTATAAACACTCCCCCCCCTCCACCTTCCAAACGGAGTCCAAAGTACCAATCCTTGCCAGGGACAATAAAGTAACCCAAGTTTGGAGTTTCTCGGTCAAGATAGTTTCGAGTCATGACATTTCTTTAAAATAAACATCAGGAAATTATCCAAAAAGTGAGGTCACCCCACTTTGTAAAATATCTCTCTATCTCCCAAATATTCTGCCTAGTATCAGTCACGTTTTCCTGGAAAACTGTAGTCTGGCATAGAAGTTTCCCTGTGTAATTTCAGGTGGATTAATTTCAGCTTGACAAAATCAGGGTGGGGTTCAAAATCAGCCTTAAAATGGAAGATCTTGCATCAAACTAAATTATGGAAGAGCTTCTCCATCTCGTATTTTCTTTTTGCTGCTCACAATAACTACTTCTACTACTGAACATCTGAGCCAAAATCCCAGAAAGACAAAAGCCAAAGACAAACCTAAAGACAAGAAGCAGAGACAGCAAAGAAGACAGAGAAAGAAAAACAAAACAAAACAAAACTACCTCACATGCAAACCTTACTCTGAAAGCTCAAAGATAAGAGAAACAGCCTCTGTAAAAATCTGTTTCAACATTAGGAGATGACAGAAGCAGCAGAGATGGCAAAGCACCTAACCTGACCTACTGTCGAGAAAAGCTAATGAGAAAAAGATGGGGAAAATATAGGAACTTTGTCACTTTAAAAGAAAAGAGTAGTTTTTAACATTGAGTCTATGCAAACCAACAAAATACTCAGAAATTGGATTGGATCCATATCAAAGTAACTCAGCCTATAATTACATGAGAATTAAAAAATGCCAAAGTGCAGAATAAAGATACTGTAGAGTACTTTGTCTTTTGTGGAGCAAGCCCATTCATGCCACCAAATAAGGAAAAAAAAGTTAAAAGGAGTTCAGCATGACGATTACAAAAAAGGAACCATAATGGATGGGAATGGGCAGAACTGGGAAAGAGAGAAGAAAAAGGGCTAAAATTAACAGCAGTGAGTAAAAAAATTATGCAGCTCTGTGTGAGACTGACCTGAGAATAAGCTGTAACAGAAAATCACATCTTGAAGAAATCTCCATATCTAAGTTTGCAGAGAAAGATAGTATCTCATATCAGTGCAACTAATACCATTAGCAAAAAAAAAAAAAAATCTTTGGAAAAACAGATCAACCTTCAGGTATGAAAGGGGGAAAGGATTTTAAATACCCTAAATGTTGTTTGAATTTCCAACAATATAAGCTGGAGTAACAAGCATACCTTCCCAAAAAATTAATTTTGCCTGTATACTTAGCCCATCATAATTGTATCCACAAATCATGAGGAATTCCCTGAACAAAGGGTCAGATATAAATTGATCCAGCTACACTGAGTAAAGTGAACGCACATCTAATTTCATCAGATGATAAATCACTTCAGGATCTGCCCAGCAGCATGCTTAGTTTGAATTGCTTGACAGGGAATGCTCCCAAATATGCTCATCATGTATCCCCTCTTGCTCCTCTTGAAGAGAAAGGAAACCTTAACCTGTCATTTTGGTGGGAGCAGGATGATGCCAGCTTTGAAAAATCTTACCTGTTTCAAAGAAAAATTTCACTGCCTTATAGATAAATCCCATCATTTAAAAATCAGACACCGAGGTGCATGAATTAACTCCTTTTTTGTGTATACAGCATCAAATATTTTTCACATTTCTTCATCAGACTTTGAACCGTATATCAAAAGAAAAGAAATGGAGAACAGGAAAGCAAAGCTATCACTAACTATTCTACCAATGGCAAATAGAAGGATCAAAACCTCGACCAGATAAAACCTACTATGTCTTCAGATTGCACATTTACACTAAAGGGACAGCAGCCTTCTTCCCCCAGAAGCTACTCCTTTTTCTTGTTGCAAACACCTCATTTAATCTTGGAACATAAATAATAATCCTGAACTTCCTGTGCTTTATCCTAGATCGACTACTGCCGTCAATGGGGGTATTGAAAGTGCAAGGAATAGGCACTGGGCTGAAGCTTTAGGCTAAAAGATCTAAATCCAAGTCTATGCCATTTTCTGTGTCTGAAAAGTGCCCACAATTTTATGGGTAACCTATAAAAACAATTGAAGTAATTGTGGTGGTCTTGCATTGTTGGGATTGTTTTCCTTCCGCTCCCCAGCCTCGCGATGTGAACAGAGCCATCACAATGATCTATTAGAGCTGGGGCCAGACTCGCTATAGAAAACTCCATATGAGCTGAGAACCAAACTGCACTCACAGCTCCAAACAGCTCAGCGATGAGATGAATTCTTTGTCTATCCTGTATCCTAAATGCATCCAAATTATTCCAGCATCCATATATCTACGTGGACCACTTAACTCCCTCTTGAACTCTCCTTAGTGCTTTAAATTGCTTGTCAGCCACATGTGAAAATGTCTAGCTCATCTAAAATTTACATTCCAGAGTTTTCTGTCTCTGATTTCTCTCAGCAGTAAGGCTTCTTCCGATCCCGGTGCCACTGAAATGGTGGGACTGGCTTTTGCACAGATACTCAGAATTGTGTGTGGAGCAGAAATGTAACGAGCCCCGGGTCAGAATTTCAGCAGTCCCTTATTTAGGGCACCAGCATGGGGGAGGGCTGGCTGAGATAACAAGGTAATATGATTGCTGCTGCTGGCAAGGGGACAGATGTCAACATTGCCTCTCCTTTTCACGGAAACATACCTGGCTTTATGAAGAATAGGTTAGCAAATATTTTAATACAAATAGCAACCTCAGCAGAGCTGCCAAAGCAGGCTCCAAAGAGACTGACTTGTTTACAGTCTGGACCAGTGCCTTAAAACCTGACGTGCTTATTCAACAGAAAATTAACCCCAAAACGGGTATCATCATTACTGTAGGGAGAAGCTCCAGAAAGATAATATCCTAACTCACTCCAGCTGAACTCAGGACATCGTCCACTTTTTATCACATCCAGTGCCCTTGTAGTCGTTCAGAATAAACAGGCAAATAAAGAAGTGAGGTATATCACATGTGATAGCTTGGGTCACTGGGACTGCATAGACATTTGGATCTGGCCCAGCCTCCTGCCTTCACTTGAATTACTACTGGAATCGAACTTCTTGCATTGTTTTAAGAGACTAAATTGTTCTCTCTATGTACTTTGGTCATCCCAACTCAGATGTTATCTTTTTCTTTCCCACTCTAGTTTTTGGCTACAAAAAATATACATGAAGAGAAGTGCTGAGAAGAGCCTTTTTTCCCAGCTGCAGAGTGTGTGTGTATGTGTCTGGTACTGTTCTCCCCGAAAAGCCTTTGACAAAAAGTGTCATTTATGAGGTCATTTGTTTAAGGGATTACTGGTGATCCTGATGAAAATGAATATTGCTGTAGATTTGACCTTGGAAGCAGCATTGGCAATACCAAACTAGCATAGGTAAAAAGGGAGAGAAGAAATTGCTTTCAAAGTTACTGTAAACATGCAGTGACAGAAGAAACTTTCATAGGGAATGATCACCGCTCTGGAAAAGTCACTCTGCAGAGGTGTCATAATCCTTAGCTATCACATTTCTTGGAAGATGGAGAGAAAGGCTGGTCCTGGAAGTGTTATGTAAAGGCTTGTAATACTGGATTTACCAACAGAGACCTCGGTCAGCTTTCATTGCATAAGTGAGTTCATTTTGAGCAATTTGGAAGAACAAGGGAGAAGAGGGACAGGCACAAGCCGGGGCTTTCCTGTGTGACCCAGAGCCAGAGCTCTGTGACACCACACACTGCCCTGCCTCCTCCAAGGAGCTCAGTGGCAGGCACTAGAGTGGCAGCTCCTGTGTCGAAAAAATGCCATTTCATGGCTTGTCAAACTGCAGTTCTTTGTGAGAAACTGATCTCAGACCTCCATATAACCTGGAAGGTAAAGTAACTGGATTTGGATTTCATGCAAGATTTCACGGGTTACTAAACTTTTACTGAAACTAGGAAAAAAAAGGGTTTTTTTCTATCCCAGATTATTGCTATCTCAGGCTATGTCAATATTAAGAGACTGCAGTGTGATCTAGAAGAAAGGGAGAGCACAGAGAGTTATTGCTTGGGGTGGGATACGGTGATAATAATTTGTGATGGCCACTCTTGATGACCAGCATGGAAGGACGTGATTTACTTCCTTGTTCAACTACTCCTTCACCAAATTTGTAGCTGGACACGCAGGCATTCCGGGGCTGCAGCAAAATGCCATTTCTTGTAGGGATGGGACAATCCTTGTCAGGGTGGTGAACTCTTTGAGAATGCAAAACTGAAGCAACCTGCAGTTATGAGGTCACAGGAAGTTGTGTGGATTAAACACATAATCCAGCTGGGATTTGGTGAGAACTGAAAGCACGTACTCGCTTCCACTGAAAATACCTGCCAGCACCTCCTCCATACTGAAAGGGCAGCAGAACACAATGAAAACTGAAAGGCTTCTCACAGTATCCTACAAAGTTTTTTTAAAGAATTGTATCCCTTTTGTAGAATTCTGTAACTATTTATAAACAAAACCAGAAGAAAAACAGCCCTGCTTCCTCTTATGTCTGTATTTCTGTAGTACTATCCACAGAAACTTGTTAGAGCCAACCACACTAAATTCCTTATAATTGTCCCACAAGGGTGGTTCTCAAAGTGAAAAAGGAGAAAAATGCTGGCAGTTTATGTAATGTCTTTTTCACTTATACGATCTGAGAAGATATCTAGGAATTTTAATGGTGTAAAAGTCTCTGGTGACAAGAATCAGTCTGGAGAGCCTTCTCTACAAACTCTGCCTTGTTTATCTGCCTGTCCTCTTGTACACCCTTGTCTCTCTCTCTGCTCCTGAGAAGACAAAGAATAACATACATTCTCTTGAAAATCAGCACGCTGAACTAGAATGCAGTATCTGGATGACTGAAAAGAAACCCTTATATATTTTATAAGAGTAGTTTCTGGGTCTGTTTTGCTTGAAACAAGTATTTGCCTACACAAAATCTGGTTGGTTTCAAGGGCTGTAGTAAAATGTTCCCTAGATCATCCTTACCCAATTCCCTGCCCTTCCCATAAGAAGTTTCTGTAACTTTTTATATCAAGACTCAGAAAGAAGCTTAGTCCCCTTCTCTCTCCCTTGCACAACACATAATCTGAAATTCTGGACCCTGAAATGCCCAACTTTTACCTTTCTTGTGTTAATGACCCTACGCCTGTGCTAATTCTCTTCCTCACATATCTGATATAAAATGTTAAGCATCCCTGTGACCTTTAAACATCCTGCACAGTTCTTCAGCTCCTCTTTATGTGATCCAGACTCATCTCCAGCTCCCGTTAGAAAATCCTGTGCGTGCACCTGGCTTGATTACATCAGGATATGTGCCCACAGCTGAGCTAACACATTTCAATGAATCTACTGCAGGTGCAAAAGGAAATTAATACCTCTCCTTCTGCCTGCAATCCAACAGTTGCTCCACCATGGTGTCAATTTGGCATTAAATGAGAGTTGTCTGTGAATCCATTTCACTGCTACCTGAACGCCGTGATGTGGATCTAGAAAAGAACCAGGATGACAAGATTTTGATGGCAGCCACTGAAATCTAAAGCTATTTTATTTCCCCGTGCTTGAAACATCACCTCCTATTGGTGTTAATTTTTTTTCTTCTTTTTAACTAGATGAAGCACCCATGTATTCCAGGAGTAACATGTGAGTGAAGCAAAATTTGTATGAGACACATTGCACTCACTGAAAGCTACTGCAAAATTCACCTTATATGCAGACAGCCCAGCAGCTGTATTTCTCAAGATCACTGCTACACACCAGGCATTTTTCAATGTTATTTTACTGTGCATGAGTAGGTGATACCTCTTTACCTGGACAATGAGCACACAGGAAACACCAGAAAGAGTCACAAGGGTCATAAGGATGTCCATGCACAGCAGCACATTTGATCTATTATCCTGACATTCACTGTGTGCACACAGACCTTTTTCCTTCAAGGGTAGAGGGCTAACGGATTGCAGGGTTCTGTAAATAAGTTCTGACTTCTGCTGAGCAGGATGCACCAGTGAACAGAAACACGTGTTCATCGCAGGCGCTGGTTAGCTGAAGGAGAGCAGCAGCGTAGGAAAACAAGTGTTACTAGGAATAAAAAGTCTGCTCCAGATTCTTGTTCTGAACTTGACACCAGAGTACCAGGAAAGTCTCTGTGGGAGAGTTTGGAAGACTTCAATTCATGTCTGGTGGAGCAAACGGCAGTTGTAAAATCTCAAGAGATGAGGGCCACCCAGCGTGTGTCAGTTTATCAACTGGACAGCTGCGGTGTGTCTGCAAATGCCAAACCATAAGCACATTGGCAGGGGAAGCAGGAGCTGTGGCCAGCACGCAGAGAAGTGGCTCCTGAGTTTCTGAATTGCCTGCCTCTCTGAGCACACTTATGGTCCAGGCCAGCCTGCCAGCTCCAGCAGGGCTACAGTGCTGCAGCCTGGGACAAAAACACACCTCACAGCATCCCTGGGGATGTAAACACAGCTCACAGCATCCCTGGGACACAAACACACCTCACAGCATCCCGGGGACACAAACACACCTCACAGCATCCCTGGGGATGTAAACACACCTCACAGCATCCCTGGGGACACAAACACACCTCACAGCATCCCTGGGGATGTAAACACACCTCACAGCATCCCGGGGGACAAAAACACCCCTCACAGCATCCCTAGG
>VZTX01018948.1:95039-110311 GCA_013400915.1 Pardalotus punctatus
CCCTGGGGACACAAACACACCTCACAGCAGCCAGGGGACACAAACACACCTCACCCTTGGCCCCACAGCCCTTGGGAAGGGCTCAGGGTTACAGGGATGGCAGTTTGGGAATACCGCAGCATCCAGATCAAGTCCCCCTATTGGGTAGGGCAGCAAGGTAGTGAGAGTGTAACTGGAAAGGTTTTATAATCTTATTTCTCCCCAGCTAAACAGCCCTTTGGGAGCTACCAGCAGCGTGAGAAAGGGACCTTCTGGTGGCAAAGGAACCACAGAGAGACTTTATCAAATGCTCTGTGATCACAGGACTGGGAACAGAGCAGTAAAGCCACTTTTACACACCAAAGTGATCTTAAAAAAAAAATTTAAAAAGAGATCCCTGTGTCTTGAATGCAAAAGAGTCAGTTGTTGCTGATGGCCGTGTTTTTCACCTGCTGGAAAAAAAGCTGGAAATCCAAACAAATTACTCAGGAGAGGGAGGCAGAGAATTATGCCTCAAAGAGCAGTTTGGGCTACAGTGAAAAGATAACCAATGCCAACAACAAATGCCCAAGGAAAGGGAACACGAAGTAGATTAAAAATTGAATTAAGTGTTAACCAAAATATACATGGGATTTATAGCAGTCTTAGTTGTCTTTCAGATACTTCATAAGCTGTGATATTTATGATTATTGGTGTTTATAGTAGTAGCAGTAGCAGCATTAATGTATCAATAGGCTGTGAAGAGGTAAACTCTATTCCTGGTGTATTCCTAATGGAGTTCTACTAAATCCTAGAGCATTCCACCTAATCCATTCTGAAGATGTTGACTAGGGCTTAGTTTGTCAGGATTTTAAGCTCCTAACACTGGAAAGAGGGGCAGAGGATTATCCTGGCTTCTTAAAATTCTCTAACCAGTTAAGAGTTAGGCAAAGGCAAGGAAAATTGATGCTGTTTTTGCTGATCCTCTGCTATCCTCAGGCCTGGCTTTGCTAGATATTCTGGCCAGAAGCTTCCTCTTGCTTTTCTAGATTTTATTGGAGAAGAATACAAACCAGCAGGCAGGGATGCACCCTGGAAACATCTGCAGATGTTCTGAGGGTAAGGGAGAGGGAAGGGTGTCTTTAGAGACTGACAAAAATCCAGTCTGCCTCTCCACTGACTCTGCTTTCCTTGTGAAGCACCAGTGTCCCCAGAATCCTTGCAAGTAACACGGACACTTCTTCCCTGCAAATACGGGGAAACAGTCTGGGGCATTATAACAACAGGAATCAAAGGTTGGTGGTGCTGGATCCTGTTGATAAAGTTTGCAGCAGCTACTCAAAAATCAGCATCAGCTGGAGTTGGGGACAATCATGACCACAACACAGAGAACAACACAGACTGATTTAAATTTGTTTCCCAGAGAGATGAATCAACATGTGGTCCACAGGTTGAGCTAAATGGCCATTCAAGGTCCCTTCCAGTCCAAACCATTCTATGATTCTATGATCTCTGCACTTGCAGAGGTGTTCTGGAGCTAAGAATTCAAGTGATGGGCACTGGGGCCCATTAGGAAGCAGATGTGATTTGGGATATCAGGGAATGTCAAGGTGTGTGCTACTGAGAGAATGAGGGGAACCCAACTTCTGCTTTTCTGTTCCTCTACACCTGTGAGATTTGGTGTGTATTTCTTGAGAACAGCCCTGAGCCCTGGCCCAGGCAGCTCCTCCAGGCTGGTGTGAGGGAGGGCAGGGCAAAGCAGGCTCCAAAGCTGGCCATGAGCACGGCCAAGTGACACTGTCGAGGAAAATGTCAATCACCTAAATAACGTGGTCCTTGCTCCCTGTGCATCAAGGGTTTGTGGGACCATCTGACACAGGCTGACTGCTCATCTTAATCCCTGGATTTTTCACCATAATCACAGCAAAGCATGAAAAAGGGGGAAAAAACCAACCCCAAAACCAACCTCACTCATTTAACTCTTTACCCATAAATGCCACACCTTTGAAAATAATCATTTGTCTACTGAGGTCAGAGTGAACAATGAATTTTGCCTAAAACGTGTGAACAGAGTGGACTTCTCCTTTGAAAATTTATGCAACGTCCAAGCACTGCCTTGCAAAAAAAAAAAAAATCTTATTAGCTACAGCACATAGCTATGGATCTCATTAGGACAGCTTGGACAGGACAGGAGGGGGAAAGGGTTGGTGATCAGTCATTAATGAAATGCAGCCACAAAGAAGATGACAGCTGTGACTCTAGAATGTCTTGCTAAAGAAAGGGCAGCATTAATGTCATTCCAGAAAGCTTTGGCAAGTCTCCACTGTGAACACAATACAATTCTGGCCACCCATGTGTGATAAAAATGTATTGAAAATGAAGCAGGTAGAGAAAATGGCCACACAGTTGATCAGAACTGGAACAAACTGGTTGTTCAGCCCAGAAAATCAAAGGCTGCTGGTTGTCCCAATGATTGCAAGTTCAGCAGGCATAAGGAAAAGTATAAAACTAGATAGAGGGAAGAAATTAGAAAATCTAGACAATAACCACGTTGGTGGTTGCACATTGGCTATGGCTAAAGTTAGGCTGGAAATTAAAAGGTTTGACATTTCTGGAAAAATAAGTGGGGTTTGGTGCTCCTCTCCCTGCATTCCCCACTCTGCTGTTCACGGTCTCACCCAGTGACTACTGGTATTTCTCCTGTGGAAATATGAACCAAACTGGTTATCAGACTAAGTGAGACCTCCATTTAAAAACCCACCATGGGTTTTTTCCCTATTTCGTGATCCGTAATAAAGTCAAAGGGCTCAATTCCACCCCACTCTTTAACACAGCATTTTGATTTACAAAGCAGAATAATGCCTTCCTTTTTCTAAAAAAGAAACCGCTCAACTCCTCACGGCAAAGCCGTTATGTTTTTCTCCATGACAATGAAAAAGACATAAGGAGAAGTAGATTTTTAATAAAGACATATAATTCAACAGACACACTGAAGATAAGGCTAGAAGCTTTAAGATTGTCCACCACCCAGTACAAAATGTGTTTCCTACTAACTGCTCCACGCCAGCTATTGAAATATCATTCATCCATTCCATGCACCGCTTTCATCTCTGCCACACATTGCAAAATGCAATACCAAAGATAAGAAACCATCAACAGCAGCTCCACTGCTTTCAATAAATCTGCTTTCTGCTCCTCTAAGAAACAACACCAACATCTGGATTAATCTTTAGTTATTTGCAGTAGCAAATCCTTATCTTTAGTCTGAATTCTGGAATAAACTCATGTAAACAGAGACTAGTGTAAGAATATTGAAATGCATTTTATTTATCTGCAGGGGAACATGCTATTTAGCCCATAAACAAGGGAACTGTCATATTTAAATATTTCTCCAATACAGTAATAAATCTCTCATAAATGAATGTCTGAGCCTAGCTCTCTCTTTGAACTTTATCTTGCTTTTATATAAATGTATTGTCTATGGTTTGGTCTTTTGTTTGTTTTGTTTTTTTAAAGTTGTTTGCTTGCAGTTCTGTCTACTGTCTCTCTTACAGTTTTCTGTGACTTATTGAGTAATGCTATTTCACAAACAAAGACACTGTGTCTACAAGCATAGGTATAGATGAGGATTTACACTGGAAATTCCATATACTCATCATCCTTATCCCAGGTCCAGTGAAGTCAGAAGCAGTTTTTACCCACTCTATTTATTTTTAATTAAGCCTTCTAAAAGAGACTGGCTTTTTCCCCCCCACCCCCATGTCTATAGAGCTGAAGTGTAATGGAAAACTCAGGAAAGTTGTTAGAATATATTCTATATGTCTGGTGAAATGCTTGTCTCCGTAGCTTAATGCTATAGAAAAGAAAAGGAGAAGAAAAAGGAATTTTACTAGAGNTTCCCCCCCACCCCCATGTCTATAGAGCTGAAGTGTAATGGAAAACTCAGGAAAGTTGTTAGAATATATTCTATATGTCTGGTGAAATGCTTGTCTCCGTAGCTTAATGCTATAGAAAAGAAAAGGAGAAGAAAAAGGAATTTTACTAGAGTCTGCTGGGTCTTGAAAAAGCTAGTGCTGGAATCCAAGAATTTCACCCATTAGGCTGTGGTACTATTCAAAATACAGCAGCAAAAGGTTAAATGGCAATATAGTGCCACTTATTATATACTGCACCAATAACAAAAGCCTGGAAAGCCTGCCACTTCCACAGGAAGGTTCTCCTCCATTCTGTATATTCAATACATCTCCCCTGAAATCTCTAAAATTTCTATAGGGAGGTCACATTTTCACTTTCTGTTTTGCTGTCCACGATCAAATGTTCTGGTGCCAGACGTCATTGTTGGCCACAAAAGGACCGTAAGAGCATTCACATGTTCATAAAATGAATGGATAGTACTGCTACGAGACAAAAACTGAAGGAGGAGAAAAACAACTCTATTAACAGCACCAGAGAAATCAAATTCTCAGTTGCCAGTATCACTGTAAACCCTATTTCACCATAGCTTTTAAAAGGACTGTGTCACAAGGCACTGGTCTTTGCCAGAGACAATCCCCCTCGTTATCCAAGGTGAAGCCTGCAGGGAAAGCTTGGACAGACTCTGTTGGCTTGCTGAGGTAAGTGCCTCGTTATCCATTCTGACATAAAGGAAGTGGGAGTGATCCCCCAGAGAAGGGCTCCAGAAGACAGGCGGAAAAATCTGGCGGAAGGAACCCTACAACCAGACAAGCCTGGGGAATTGGCAGAATATACGTGAAATTATTGCTAATGCATGGATAAATAACAAAAGCCCAGAACAGATGGACTCTTGGGATCCAGCTTCAGACCCAATAGGAGCACCATTCTCCATCCTCTAATCCCATGCCACCCATCCCAGGCACTTTGAGGGCCAGTAGGATTCTCTTCCGATGTACTTGAAGCGCATCCAGCCATTGTCGCTTTCAATACCTCTTTGTAATGTCTGCAGCCTTAAAGTCGCCCTGTAGGAAGCAGCTGCTGTATGAAAACGGAATGAGCTTCCACTGGAAAAAAAAAAATTTCTCTTGTTGAAAATAGTCATTACTTCACCACTCAGCATGCTAAAACATTAAATACAGGAAATTGCCTCTCTCAAATCTAGTATTGCTAGACATATCAAAAAATACACAGCATTTGCATGACTCCATCTTTGCTACTCTCAGTTTAAAAATCAACTTGGGCCCCCTGTGGAGGAAGCAAGAAACTCTCTTTGCTTATTTTTGGAATAGCTGTGAGTACATCTAATGGCAGGGACACCAGCAGCAAGGCCAGTGTTGCTGTAGTCTGCAATTAAGGAAATTATGGAGGCCAGAAAAGCTTCATTAAGGAGCAGGTCCTTCCAATGGTGACAGTCACGCTGTCTGTGGAAGACCTGAGCCCAAGGCAGCTGTCATGCACCCATCTGTGTGGGTTATCAGAAAAAATGGTATGATGCAAGAGAAAACCTAGCAGACCTCCTAGGCCATCTCAAAGATGATCTCCAGTACTATCAGTGCCTTATCGTGACATGGAGATCTTTCCAGTCATGATCTCTAAGGAGTATTTACATCAAAATGGTTACTGCAAACTACCACAAAGCACAAGCCAAAAACCGTGAAAAAATGTCAAAAAGAAATTTCTTCAAAAGGCACTAAAGCCTGAGTAAGAAATCCTTGCAGTTTTCTTTTCATCCTTTTCTTTTGGCCATGTTTTTATGTATTTTCCCAGGACATGTACTGTCCTAGCTCAAAGCCAAAGAACAAATAAATGTATGCACATATATGCAGTAGAGTCACTGAATGTTGAGGATGGCAAGGAAAATTTATCAGGTCAAGTCTTCAAATCAGAACTAGATCTCCTTCTAAAAGACACCATAGCAATCAAAATGAAGGAATACGTTAAATAAAGCAACTTCTATGGAATAATTTATGGCTGGGATTACACAGGAGGGGCTTGAAATGAAAGGGAAAGATTCAATATAGGTCAGCAAAAGGGGGATCCAAAATACTTTGCTTCTTGAACACAGAAGATTCCATCCTCATGGGAGCTGGGGCACGTGGTAAACTTTGAATTCAGCTGGATCCAAGAGAGAGAGGCAACCAAGCTGCTCCATGCCATGCTAGACTACAGCAGCTCTTCTGTGGGCTCGTGGGATTTGAGGAGATTTTGCCATGAAGGAAAGCAGTAACTGGGTGCTAATAAACACGAGCACGGGCTCACAGAAGCTCTGCCAAGCCCAGTAGCCTGTCTCTGACAATAAATGCCTAGTTAGCTCTTTAAGTCCAAGGGAAAGCACCCAGGATCAAACTCCCGGAATTCCTTTCAAGATCAGCATTTGGCAAAGGATATTCTGATCCTGCTGCTCCTCAAAAAACACAGAGCACAACGTACTCTGAAGTGAAGTAGCATCTCTGAGCCAGCATGTGTCATTTCCTCTGTATAAAAGGTCTTGATGGGAGCAGTCATTGAATCATTGAATTTCTAGGGTACTGCAAAAAAGAGGTATCTCAAAAGGCAATGCACTTGCACCTAAAAAAAACCCCAAACCATCACAAACTCTACAAGCTTCCATATTCCCTTGAAAGCCTTGCTACAAGAAATCTGATAAAATAAACAGCGGTTGTTCTTTCTCTTCTTCTGGCATTAAAATTTGTGAATTTCTGTTATTTGGTCATCTTTTCATCATAAAATGTGTAGAGAGGCTTAAACCTCAGAAACCTCAGGAATATTTTTTATCAAGAGACAAAAAATGGTTTCCATTTCTTTACATATAACACAGTAAATCCTCTGTCTTTCTTGCATCTGATCTCTATCACTTCTAAGTCAAGGACCAAGTCTGTAGTAGGAAAAATAGAAATCACTTTAATCTATACTGGAAGAAATGAATATTTGTTCTAGTTGACAGGTTGGCAGGAACTCAGGAGAACAAGATACAAGACCAATCTCAGAGAAGGTTATTTATTCTCGTTCAACCACAGCACAAATTTCCTGATGAAGCTGGAGTTCTGGAATGCTTGACCAGATCCCTGTGAACCTTGTTACCAAGGTTGAAATTATCATGAATTACTGTTGTACTCATTAGTAGAAGTTCTTAGAGACATTAAGTCACCTACTGGCTGACCTTCTGAAGTAGGAGATTTACATTACCCAAGACTCAAAAAATACCAATATCAGCATTTAATCACTAAAGATTTTTAGAGAAAGCTTGCCAAGTTAAATCAAAGGATTGAATACATCAGTCTGAGACCAGTATTCACACCTGCTCAAAAACCTCATTATTGATTAAAATTTGCTAGCTGGGTTTCCTTTTGGTAGATTTATGCCAGGTTAAGAGTGACAGCAATCCCTGGTGATAAAATACAACTTCAACCACTTTTTAAAAGATGGTTCATTTTTAGGTGGAGGCAGATGGCCAAAAAGAGTATTTGAGTAGGGACTGGAAGCATATGAAACATCAGTGACTAGTTCTTATTTACATCTGAGAAAATGACAGTATAGGAAAGTTGAAGAATGCCAAGGGTAAAATCTCAGCCATACTAAGGTTAGATTACACCAGAGCTTCTACCCTGAAGAAATGTTTTCAGTAAAATCTCTCCCAAAGTTTTGAAAAAATTAAAGTGGTGTGGCTTATGACAGTTATGTACATCTTAACAGGCAAGAAGTTTGCATAAATATTTGAGGGTTTGGGCCAGATTCATTTGAAAGTAAATAATGAATTTGGAACAATTAATCCCTTCTATTCCAGATCTCAAAAGTTCAGGCAGTAGTTGGAGAAGATCAGATCTGACCCTTATTTCCACCTTCACAGTGTAAGTTCTGAGTGTACCAAAGAAAACAACACTGCTCTTCATTATGGTGTCTTAACAGATCCTTTCAATAACTAATTACATAGATTTCCTAGTGATTTTCCTTTCCATTTCTTTTTCTCAAAATGCCTGATGTAACTTTGTCTTTAACTTACCCATAATAAAATAAACATGACTCCTCTTCCCTGCTGTTCGTTTTTAAAATTCTGCAGCTTCAAGCTCATGCAATTCTCTGGCTTTCCAGATATCAGCTGAATTTCCCTAGATGTGTACAGCTACAGCCCCAGTATATTTTGTTCTTCATTTGTGTTGGACATGAAATTTTAGTTTGGTGTTATGCATTATGGAGAGTCTGGAAGGGAAGGTTGTTCTCTTTGCACTTGGCCCTGAGGGTTGGCAGCAACACTGCAAAATGACTTTATCCCCAAACCAGATGTTCAAGTTGTTTTAATAATATCTTATGTTTCCTTCACAAAATAAAACAAAAACTCACTGTATCAGAATGTTCCAGTGTTACAGCAATGGGATTTTTGCTGTCTGCATTTTGCCCACCAGATGGTAGCACTGAAATGAAATCAGAAGTTTTCTTATCTAAGCATTTATCGCTGTCATAGGTTGGACAAAATTCTTCCTTTGTAGCGGTTGTAGGATTTAATTGCAGGTAATTCCCTAGGTCATCTGTATCCTACAATCTTCGGTATTATCTGACAGCAAACACAATACAAACACGAGTAAAAAGGTGTAAAACGGTGTAATGGCCCTGTTCTTTCATGGATTAGGTGTTCTCTGTCTCACTTGCAGTTTATATCTTCCTTCTTTTTTCCTCCTCCGTTTCAATTTTGTTTCCCATCATTATAAAAGAGACTAGCAGAAGGAATGTTACTCATATAATGTGACTGCTAACACCAGCAAACTCTAAATTCAGTAAAGCTGAAAACAGCATTGATTTTCCATGAAGACCTTGCTCTTGGTTCAGAGAAGGCTGAAGGCAACCAGAGGACTACTAAAAACACACACAGAGTGTAATGTGCTGTCTTCTAGAGAAGTTACTTTTTTTCTATGTGTTACCTGCTTTTGTGTCTTATCCAAGGACTAAAGATGCTATCCTAATGAACAGTAGTTTTTTCTCAGTTCGTTATGGATAGCAGGCAGCACCAGAGCCAGAGGTAACAGAATTTCTACCTGGGATCCTTCAAGCACATCTGTGCATAGGAGCTTTCAGTAAGAAAACAAATCTTAAACACATTTCGTGAATTCAAATTCTTACTCTCTTATTTTTTTTTTTTAATGTTTCATTCAAGTGTCATCACTAGTAGATTTTCCTAAGCAGAAAGGCCTTATAGAAATCATAGTGATTTTTTTTCACCTGATTTAATTCCAAGCTAGTGACTATCTAGTTCAGGCTTAAGCACAGCACTCAAATTCTATGAGGAAAGCAGTGCAAATATTTTCAGTGAGATTTCAATCAGGACCATTTTCCTTTAAGAGGATTGTTCTTTTCCAGGCTTTTTCTCTGTGCAAGTGGCCGATATATCATTGTTTGCAGACCCTCAGCTATCACCATTGAGTTTTAGCAAACACATTTTTAGTCCACAGGAAGGATTATTGAATCACATTTCACCATAAAAATAAGGCTCTCACATACTAATGAAGATGAAGCTGTCAACTGTGCAAGAACAAGTCTTCATGAACTCCAGGTCTACCAAAATTACTGATTTGCTCCATTTCTATAACCTTGTCTTTTTACAGGCACTGTAGGCTGATGATGTATTGTTAAGGAGAATTCTTGCATTGTATTTAGTTTAGACCTTAACATTTTGTCTCCTTTGTTGGGGTGGACCTGTCTGAAATTAAAATTCTTGAGAATACAACGCCGAGGAACACGGGAAGTCATGAGTTTTCTGGTAGGATCAACACGAGTCCCTGAGGTTTAAATGTAAATGCCAAAAAAATAGAAAAGAAAAAGAAAAAAAAAAAAAAGAAAAGAAAAAAAACCTAAAAAAGCTAAAAAAGCTTAGCAAATGGTTTGGTAGAGAACACTACAAATGTCTGGTAAGTATCTTGGTACTATACCATTTGAGGTAGCTGCTGGATTTCTGCCAAGCTTTGAAAGTGAAATGAACCTAGAGTACAGCAGGTTTAAAATATTTTGAATCCGTGCCATCAATCTGGAACTTGAGCAGTATTACTCAATTTTCCATACTTTCTTTCTGAACCTGGCTGCACAGTAAGAAAATTTGAAGTGGTTTTCTATAAACCTGGGTGGCTTCATGTTTTTTTATATAGAAACCATCTGAAGTGTTGTTTTCACTAGGTTTTGACCCCAAACCAGGCAAAAGCTGGTCATTTCAGCTGAATTTCCTTTTGAGGTTTTGGATTTCATCCAACCTTAAGCTCTCATTCAGGCTGTAGAAGGTTCATATGTGCCTTCTTTGTGAACCTGCTGAGTTCACTCATCTCGCACAGTCAGAACTCAAAGGTTCTACCAAGAGGGGAAGGGAAAGGATGTACAAGGAGCAAACAGACCAAGCCTGTAGTCCCTCAACATGCACAACTTCCATTAATGTTGTTGAGAGAACCGTGCATGGAGCAGCTCTAATCACCCCACCCCTTTTTCAGGAAGGGCAATGTCACAGGACAAGGACTCAAAATTTGTTTCCTGTCTCTGATGCAGACTTCCCCCGCAGTTTTGGACAAGGGTAGAAATCCAGGTCACATGGACATGAATGACAAAACTCTTACTGACATGAGGGCAGGTTTCATCTTAATCTACTTTCATTGGAGCTCTTGATCTCCCACCTGAAGCCCTTTACTTTATCCTTTTTTTTGTCCCAGCCATCTGTACTATAAACTGAGCATGAATCTGCTCAGTGTCCAGAATCGGCAGGAGCTGATCTCAGGTGGGGCCTCTCGGTGCTCCTGTCACGCAGATGACAGGCGGTAATAAATGAGCAGCACATGCACTTGACCTGAATGGAAACAGATGGAGAATGCGAGGCCAGAGGATTTCACTCGACAAGATCACAGCCCCTCCATTGTTAAACTCTCCAAAGTCCTGCAAACACGCAGGATCCTCCTCTAGACTTGCCTTGCTATCAGGGCAAAGCAGCACTTCTGGCACCACAGAAGGTTGTATTCGTTGACAGAGTATTCACACTGAAAGCTGGTTTTAATCAATAATTTCTTTTGGCTGACTGGTTGGATCTAGGTACAAAGGTACAATTCATGTAAGCCAGTAAAACAATTTTTAAATACATTAAACATAATTTTATAAAGCATTTTTCATCAACATGTGGACTTTAACGAATGCTAGCAGGAAGTGAAGAAAGACCTGAAATCTGTGTACTTCCAGGTCTAGTTGTACCTAACATCCAAGTAATCTCCATCAGATCATCTGCCAATTTGCAGGTTCAGCATTTGCACATTTTGCACTAGATTCATGTTGCACGTTCTGCCTACAGCAACATAGATCCCTACATGTGCTTTCATGAGCACAGCCCTTAGAGAAGATGATAAACAAGTGACACTGTCCACTCCCATGTCTGATATCCTGTGCTAGTGCTTAGAAAGCACAGAAAAGATCCCACGTGTTATCACCTGTACAAATACAGCACTGATATTTTTCATCAATGGTTTCAGCATATCTGATACAGCTCTCGCTTCAGTTAATTCCCCTCCCCACCCAAGATTTATAGAGGTACTTCTAGTTTTGTGGTTTCCCATTCTTGCATCCCCTGGAGGGTCTTCTATTGTTCTGTATGATTTACTTTTCTGTTATTTGTGGGATTTGTGGAAGCAGGTAGAGAGGTCAGGCAGACAGGCTTCAAGATGGCGAAGAAGAAGGTTTTATTTACAAGAAGTTCTTTTTATACACAGTAATAAACAATTGTCTATTGGCCAAAGACAATCCACCCCCAAAGACTTATTGGTCAAGGCTTGTACACCTCTAACACAAAACACAGAGATTACAAGAAGTGCAGTTTATCTATATTCTCCATGAGAGAGAAAGGAAAATTCTAAAACAGTGCAACTACAGTTCTGTGTGTACCTTGTCTCTTCCCTTTCACGTGTTTCTTCCAACATCTTTCTAACTCTTTACCTTTTTCGATCTAAAGGAAGGTGACTTTGTTCTAACTGCATCCCCTATTTTAAAGAGAGGAAACAATGCATTTTTTGGCTACATCCATGCTAGTAATTAAATGTGCTAAGGAATGTTCCCTGGCCCAAGGCAACATCTGGCACAGGACAGGCTGCCTCCATCCCATTCACTCCCTTCACCCGCCAAACTGGGCCGAGTGCATCCAAGCTGCCCATGGGAGCTGCCCTTGGCACGCACCAGCTCCCGAGATGGATTTGGGAATCGTCTAGGACAGTGCTATCTGACCTGGGTCAGAGTGTTGCCAGCATCCATGCTAAAAATGTAATGGCAAAGAGCGGTCATCGGCTCTCAGGAACATTCCCTGGCATGGCTGAATTTGCTAGGGTCAGTCTAGGCTCGATCCCTGTGCTGTAAGCTAACACTTTGTACAGTCGTACACCAGATCCTCCAGTGATAAGGATGGCTATCAAACCAGCAAAGCCAGAGCTGCAACAGCACCGACAGGGAGAGAAAGATCACATTGTCTGCAGTGGAATAAACAAACAGAGAAAGAAATAAAGGAAAAAAAAAATTGTTTCTTTGCATGCCTACACCAGCATGCCTTTCACCCCAAAACACTCCTTCTCACAATTCATTGTTATATTTCTCTGAGCTCCTGACTCTTTTCACATCTCCATGTGTTTTCTGCAGCCCCTGCCACTTCCTCTGTGATTTTTTTTCTTCCCTTCACACCTACTCAAAGCTATTATTTCTGAATCAAATTTGACACACATTTCTCAAATCATTCCTTTTTTTTCCTATGTTATGTTTCTCTGCTTTAAATTCTCCTCTCCTACATATTTTTCCTCCTTCCTCAAAACTAGCAAAAGCTCTTCTGTTTGATTCACTTACTCTGTTGAATTATTTTCTTTGGTTTCTTTCATATATTTCATTGTATTTTTTTCATATATTTCATTGTATTTCTTTCATATATTTAATATATTTCATTATATTTCTTTCATATGTTTTGTTTCATATTCTTGATCATATATTGTTTAAAATCTAGAATAATTCTTTGACTTCTTCCTAGTCTCACAGTTGCTTGTTGCCTTCTGTTGATGCACTTTTCTCTCACCCACCCTTTAAAATTCAGGACACTGCAAAAAATCTTTCCCGTTTGTTTCAGAACCATAACCCCATTCCACTGCTTCTTATCTCTGTGCCCCTTGACTCTTCTCCCAGAACTTCCACCATTCATTCTCAAATAAAAACAACACTAAGGGGGAACACCTAAGTTTTTCACAGCCAAGGGGAGCAGAACAGATTTCTTACACCAGTGCCAGTGGGCTCCATCAGGGTGGGACCAGAGCATGGGTGCTTGCAATGGGCAGGATAGAAACTTGGTAAACCTTGAAATTTTGTAGTGAGACCTCAGGAAGAGTCTGGAACATCCACAGCCTGGCACAGCCGATTTCCACCCAAGACCAGCAGTTATTTGTTGTCGTTTTTCGGGGGTCTGCTCCAGATGTGCCATTAACATTCACCTTTCATTGGCGTTCGGTGCTGGTTGTTCTCCCGGAGGCACTGACTCCTCTGAGTGATATTTCACATTAACTGAGCTCTAGAGTCAGTAAAATATTTAAGCTGGTGTCTAAAGATATCTCTGTTCAACAGGAAGAGCAGCTGCACAGAGACCTGAGCTGCCTCAGGCAGGAGTTCATCTACAGCAGACAAAGTTCAACACAGACAAAATGTCCAAGAATCTACACAAGTCCTTGAGTTTGTTTTGTAGCCACAAATCCTGGAGTCAAAACCAGGCGTCTCTGAAGGAGCCCAGGATGTCCACATGGAAATTCAGCCGTTCCCATGAGTGCATTGCGAGGTTTGAAGGAAATACAGAGCATGCCTGTAGCTCTCCAGTCTTTGCTGCACAGTGGCAAGATTATCAGTCAAGTTTCAAGAGGTGATTGACAGCATCTGCCAATCCTGGAAAGCTCACAAACAAAATGGAGCTCCACAAGCAATCCCAGAAGTCCCACATTTCTTTGGAACAGTAACTAATCTCAAACAGGAATAACTGGTGGTATGCTATGGCCTGCAATCTACAGGAAAACAAAATAATCTGATGGTCTGGAAAAACATTTTGACATGGCTTGCTCATATGTGGCTTAAACTATGAAGCTTCTGTCAAATATTAAATTAAATTTCTATTTTTGAGCCCATTTTTTTTCTTTGGACAATATTAATTTTATTCAGCAGAAAATCTAATCTGCAAATTTTCAAAGGTTTCTCTGTTTGTAACATTGAAACCCTTTCAAAGCTGAGAAATAAACAAACAAAAACCCCCACATAACAAAGAAAAAAAATCTTAAAGAAAGTTTCAGGAGAAAAGAGTCCCTAGACATTAGTCTTTACATTGCACTCAGAGGCAAAAGAAAGTACGGGAGGAAGGAAAAACAATATGAATAGAAGAACAAAATATTTGTTTCCAATAAAAAAAAAAAAGAAAATTTAGAAGAAACTGAAAGCTTTTCCTGAAAGTTCTGGTTTTGGAAAAAAGCCATTTTATATTGAAATGTTTTACTCAAAGTATTTTTTCAGTCAGCTCTAGATTAAACAGTTCGAGTTGAACTTTTGCTTCATTAGCTATTTAGCAGTTTCAGGGCAAATCAACAAGACACAGACAAGTCTTCGTAAACTCCCCAAATATTCTTTATGTGGTCCAAACAGCTTAACATTTTTTTTCTTTGTAGGATTTTACCCCTCTTCTGAATTTTAAGAGCACTTAATAGATTTCATTTGATCTCTCTTGGTCTTTGGGCTCTCAGAAAAAAAAATTTGTTGAAACTATGTGATAGAAAATTGGGGATTTGGCAATGGAAACAAACAAAACCAACAACTTTTCACAAGAATACTTGCTTTCTGTAGGGGATTTTTTAGTGTTTTCTTTTAAAAAAAAATTAGAAATGCATCCAATTTTCTGGCTGAAATCTTTAAAGGGAAAGGATTTCCAAAAGAGCTACTTAAATAATTTCAGTGGTGAGCTTTTCATAACCTTTATAAGTTAAAGAATGTGTATCGGCAATGAAAATTTCTGTCATAAGTCACGCTTTGTTATTTTTACAAGCAACAGAGTCCACAGAGATCTACTGAACACCCTCCATTTCAACTTAGCTGGGAGAGTTCTCAGCCAGGGTACAACTCCAGGCATGGACAGTAACAGCTCGTGGCTGGGAGCAAACCATGGTTTCTTTGCTAAAGAAACGATTTCTGTTGCATTCGCTTTGTCTTGCACTTGTTCTCTACTGTCATTAAAAAATGCCAAAGAAAATTTCCAGGGAACCTGGGGATCTGGGGACTGTGTGCCATCTGAGGAATTTCAGGGTGGAGTTAAATCATTTATTTGTCAGGGCCTAAGATCCTGTTCTTGGCTGGTT
>VZTX01018949.1:0-13314 GCA_013400915.1 Pardalotus punctatus
TTGTTCCAATTCCCCTGCCATGGTGGATAGCTGAGGTGCTAAAAGAATTGGGTTTGTTCAGCCTGGAAAAGAGAAGGCTTCAGGGTGACCCAATTATGGCCTGTAAGGAAGCCTACAAGAAAGATGGACTTTTTACAAGGACACGTAGCGACAGGACAATGGGGAATGGCTTCAAACTGACAGGGGGTAGATATGTATTAGGTATTAGGCAAAAATTTCTTACTATGAGGGTGATAAGGCCCTGGCACAGGTTGCCCAGAGAAGTCGTGGATGCCCCAACCCTGAAGTGTTTAATGCCATGCTGGATGGAACTCTGAGCAACCTAGTCTAGTGCAAGGTGTTTTGGCCCACATATCTTGTGCTATATCCTAACATAACTTTAACACAACAAAAGGGATGACACAGCAGGTTTTCTAGCCTGTTAACAGTACCTTACCTTCCTCGTCTGTGTCATCTTCCAGGTCAGCAAGAGTTGGAGCATTAGGCAGAGTGTACATAGAGGAGCCCCCAAGCCGACACAGATTCGAGATACTGTTAATCACCATGGAGCCCAGGGGCATTGGGGTATCTGCAACAAGACTGATCATTAATCAGATCCGTGTCAGGAAAGCATAGGAGGTATTTCTTTTCCTCCAGACATCAACCTTTGTGGGGTGAAGAGATGGTTATACCCAGCAAACCTGAACACTTAACTAAGACTCTACAGGAACAAAAATGAGGCTTGTTCAAACACAGACTCACACTTACATGTGATGCAGCACCATCTCAGAGCTGTAAAGGTATGAGAATTACACTGCTGGTAAAGACTGTGCTGCAAATGTTAGCTCACTCCCACAAAAAATTAAAAATCCTGGCTACTGGATTTCAACTACAGTCTCTTCCTCAAAGCTCTTGTCCCTCCTGCTGCCCTTCCTATCAGAAACCACCCCACACATTCACAGCTTACTGGGCAGCTTGTCCGCTTCCACTCCATGTACCTGCTCAGGGTACATCCTCTTGGTTCTCACTTCCACAGAGGATTTTATCTGTGCATCAACTTGTGGGTGTTCCTGAAAGAATGCTTGAGGACTTGTCACTCATCCCTCTTTCTGAGGACTGTTAGCAGACATCAAGCCAGCAAGCACCCTGTTCAGCCATGGGCCAGTGTGATGGGTCTCAAGGCACTGCTGGATGTTTGCTCAAACAAGACAGTTCTATCAGCAGCCTTGGTCTCTGAACACTTGACAACACAGCAAATCCCACTTGAAACATGATGAGACTCACTGCAGGTGCTAAAGCACTGATGTCAACTGTCTCTGAAATGTCATTTCACTTCTTGAGGAAGACTCTGCACTTGACACCCATCTCCAGAAGTGAGCAGCGTCCACAGCCCAGTTTGAGAACCCTGCTTGAAGGCAATGAGAGCCAGGATAATAGCTGCAGAGTGAACAAACTGCCTGATTTTTGCCAAACAAGGATGGAAAATGAAGCTTGCACTTTAGCTGGTGGAAAGCAGAATCAGGCTCCAGCATGCACATACACATTTTAATGAGAAAGAAGCATTATCAGAGGGTGACTCTGTACTGATTCATGATGGGATAATGAGCTACAGCTGTTTCTCTCTCCATGAACTACAGAGGGAGGTAAGGTATGAGGTTTAAATGACACACCTAAATCTGAGTGTCAACAGATGGCCAGTGTATTACAGAACAGCATTTACGTCACAAATAACTGGTTTCTTGCCAGCATTCAGTGCATGCACCTCTTCTGTGGGAGCCTAGAATATGCAAGCTATAGATTTTGCCCTGAGAGATGTGTATTGATTGTGCAGAAAGTAAGTTTGAAATTAAAGAGGTTCTGCAAAGGAAGAACTGGCTGCAATGAAATGAGGGTGTCAGTGGAGAGGAACATAGGGACTCACCATCAGTCTTCACACTCCAGGTCATCTGGAAGCCATCGGTCATCAGATAAAAGTTCTTTAAATCCTCTGGCAATACACAGGAGTTTTTCTGCAAATCACAATCAAAGGGGTATGGGAAAATGCAGAACATGACTCAAACCCTAAGAGCAACTGAAAATTGGTACAGAAATATTTGCCACCAAGTTTTTTGCTTTACTCCAAGGTGACTCAAATCAGTACAAATATCTCATTCTAAAGCCTTGGGAGAAAACTGCATATTTCTTGTGACTGTGTTGCTGTCTTAACAAAGGTAGTTTGGGAAAATTTCACAATGACCAGTTAGTCATCACAAAATTATTACAGCATTGTTCCCCAACTGAGACATCATATTACCTTTTGAGATTAGCAGCCACTCCAAGCTCGCATAAATCAGAACAATCAGCTTTTTCATATACATGGCTTACAAGAATAAGGTTTTGCTTTAAGTGAAATCAGACTAAACTTACCTGTTTCACTAAAGCATGTACAATACTAGCACAATGACTCTCTTCTTCTGAGAGACTTCAGTTCCATGTAGGTGAAAGAAGCATACACTCAAAAGCTGCACATACCCAAGCAGATTTGACATTTTGCTTGACAAAAAGTATGTGTGCAAACACAGGCAAAGCCACACTCACAAACCTGCTGGTCTGGCTTCATCCGTCCTAACTTCAGTGCACAGCTGGGGCTCCTAAGCCTGCTTCCTTCTTAGCCAGCAGTGAAAGATGCAATTCCAGCAAGCTTGAGTTTCTAGGGACCAGAACACTTCACCTATACCTGTCTTGGTTGTGGAAGGAGTCTTTCTAAACTTAGAATCTTTGGTTAAGCAGCAAATACAAGAAAGGAAGGATAAAGGCTAAATCCTCACAACAAAAAGAAGCTCAAAGAGCTACAGGCATTTGTAGACCCCGCTCCTGGGGACAGGACTGGCTACAGACCAGTGACCCTCTGTTCCTGCTGATGTGTCAACTACACAAAATCAAACAGGATGGAAGCCTGTCAGTTTTAAGAAGATAGACAACAAGCATGACTAAAGGCTGTTGGCTTGTTTGTAACTCTTTTAGAGAAAAAATAGACTGAGAAAGATTTCAGTGAGCTCAAATTTAAAACACCATCACACTCAAGACTCGAAAAGAATCAGACCTCAAAATTCGGGAGAGCCTCTGATGATGGAGGTTCCACAATCCGTGCATTGATTTCCCCAAGGGCTGCACCTCTCTCCTTGTGGAAAAGTTTAATTAAATAAAGACAGAATATTCTGGTAACCAGTTGCTAAGGAAAAGGAAGATGCACATGCAGGTCAAGAATCCCTGCTTCACTTGGGGCATGAACTTGTAATATCTCAAGAGAAGCTTATCTTATTCTCCCCCATATTTTCAACTTGTACATATCCAATTATCTTTCCTGATGTTGCCTCAACATATCTATCCAGCAGGAGCAACCTGCCAGAAATCCTTCCCTCTGAGCAAGGGAAAATGGTGGTCTCTTCCTGCCCACAAGCCCTCCCACCTTTAGGACCAGGGCAGCCTTTCTGCCTGTTAAAGCCTTATTCACAGCCACTTTCTCTGGGTTGTTACTATCTCTGCCCCTAAACTGGGGTGTACACACTATGTAGGACCCCCTAACCTGCCCACAACCTTGTGCCAGTTAACTTACTTTCTAAGCACATCCACTACTGTTGACTGACTGCTACTGATGAGTCCCAGACACTAATGGCTTTGCAGCTTGCAACAGGGCAGGCCACTTTACTTGCCTCATCAAGCAGACTGGTCCCTAGCACAGCACTTTCCTAACCCAGGTAGGGAAAATCCTCAGGGTCCACAGGTATTAAAGCAGATAACCTGACACTGTAGTGACTGTTTTGAGAATTTACCATCTTTTGACAAGAGCCTGCTGATGGCTGAGGAGCTGGTGGCAAGTTTTAGGCAATTACTAAACCACATGGGCATATCTGAAGTTCTTCAAATGCCTTTAACAAACACACCTTCTTCTGTGGGTTCTCCTCAGTCCTAAATATTTGTAATTTCATGCTGTGCTTTCATCACTTCCAGCTTCAAGCTGTAGCTGTAAGCACAGTGACTATGGCTGAAACTATGAAGAAAGGAAGCATGACAGACCTGCTACAAAACCCCAGGAGAGGACAAAAGTTTACATAACACTTCCAGCACATTTCAAATCCCCCAATTTTAACTAATATATCACAGCAGTAAAAACACATATGTGAATGGGTATCCTGGCTTCAGGGGACTGTTATTCTCCAAGCAGGAGAACCAGATGTATTGGGATGGCAAACTCTAAGATTTTAAAACTTCCACTGTAGTATCTAGACAAATACTGCTACAACTCAGGGAAGACCAATTCAGCAAATACAGCTGACTAAGACAAGGGAAAAATCACATTTGAATACGTTTTCTGCTCTGAATGAAAGATCGATGTGCATGTTTCTCTAGAAGGCTGCTATACCAATTTATTTCAGGATTCTCTTGACAATGTCTCTCTGCATGAGCTTCCAAGTTGAAGGTGCAAAATATTTGGGTAGAAAATTCAATATCAGAGCAGGTCTGGAGTCTATAGGAAAAGCCCTGTCAATAGAAAACTTCACTAACATCCATCCCTCTAATCTAATGGAAAGGATTGGTTGATCTGTCATATTATGCTTAGTCACATAACCATATGATATCAGAACAGTAATCTTCTGACAGCAGTCAGAGAAACAAGCCACTATGTATTAAAAATGGCTTATCAAACTCTGTATTCCTTCTGCTTAACTGGCAGTTTTCAGGGTTGTGATCTCCAGCCCCATAAAATATACTATTTCTAAATAACACATCAGAATTGGTTTAACCAAAGCCCTGGCAAGCAGCTGTTTTCGTTCCAGTCATCTGGTTACACTCATCAGCTCATAAAACAAAATACCTCAAGTGGCCAATATGGTGTGTGGGGTCTATTCCTTTTGTTTGCTCTCTGTAATATCCCCATAGAGTCTCCCAAGAAAGCACTGTCCACTGAGTACAGAGAAAAATATTACAACCAGGCTAGTTTTGCTGCCAGGACCTGATTAGAACTGGATCCAAAGCTAAAATCTCTGACATACGGCAATTCACTTAAAGCACTGTTGACACAATACCTCTCAAGCAAATATACTAAAGAAAGAGAAAGAAATCAAAACATATGGCTCTAGAGAGACTTCTCTAAAAACATGAATGAGTTTTATCCAACTTCTGGGAAGAGAAGGAAGGCACTTATGTCACTTCTCAGGGCTTCCAAGTATCAGACCATATCAGCAGCCACTTTTCTCTCTCCCTAATGTCCTGCAATTCCCCAGCTGGTTTGTCCTAGCTGCCAGTGAATGCTAATATTAATTTATATAACATACATAGATGTTCTTGCTGCACCTTTGATAAATCTGACCTGGGGGGGCTCCCAGGACATCACCTTGATTTTCTGGGGCTGAAGTAGACTTGATCCCCTGCTGCAGGGAACAGGATCTAAAAGTTCTCTTGAGGATATTGTTCTGCAGTCAGTTTTCAACCAGAATATTATAAAGCCTAACAAGAGGGGGAACACTGTGTAAGGAACATTATCTACCCCAGGAGTGGCTGAGGGAGCTGGGGGTGCTCATACTGGAGAAGAGAAAGTTCAGGGGAGACTTTCTCACTCTCTACCACCTGAAAGGTACTGAAAGTACCTGAAACCCAGTTACAGGTCAGGCTCCCAAGCAACAAATGAAAAGGACAAGACAAAATGGTCTCAGGTACCCCCGTGTCCCTCTAAAAAAAAATGCAATTTTCTGTTTTTTGAAAATCAAAACAAGGATGTGAGCAACTCATTTTTCTCCTAGCTGAGGCAAAAAAGAAAATGTGATTCACACGCTGCACCAGACTGCCTCCTAGCAGTATTTTAGTGTACCACCTATTTCTAAAAACTGCGTGAGGAAGGGAGCCGGGCCATTGCCAGACTAATTTTAGGAGTGGGAAAGGGTTCAGAGGATTATATACAGTTATTACCACTGCTTTTCTGCTGACCAGATTTCTCTGTCTCTCCTCCTGCTTCTATTGCTTGTCACTTCTCTTGGGGAAAAGGTAACATCTTGGGAGATCTAAATATCAGGAAAAGTTGAAAAATTATCTGGTTTTATTGAAATATACTGAACTGCTTAAAATTTTGGGGGAAGCAATGCTACCCATGTAAACATACTTGATAATCATATACCTTTATTTTTGTGAATGTGCTGACTTCCAATAAATTATTAAGGAGTGATTTCAGGCTTGATTTCCTCAAGTGTAAGACTTAACAGCTCTTTCTGCCTTGGGAAAAACCTCTTCTACTGTCCTACTGTCTTACTGCACTAACTCCTGTCATGAAGCTCAGCTTCCCCTGCAAAGCTTCATGGCAGCTAAGGCGCATTCAACAAGTTTAAGATTTTAAAGATTGTTTTAATCTCAACAAGGTAGGACCTTAAAACATGGTAGTATCCAGTTACACAGTAGCACAAACATGGCACAGCACAATTTAGAAAACATGGCTGATGGAAACAAAAAATGCATATTGCCAGCATGAATAAAATAGTATGTTAATTAATAATTCATAATTTTAAAAGGTTGATTTTCTTTTAAGAGCTTCTGAACACTTGGATTTTTTTCTCAGTAAAAAAATCTTCCCCTTGCAAAACTGAAATAGGACTGGAAAAGTTGACTCCACTACAAAATAATCTGAAGAATAAAGCTTTTATTTGATGAGTCAATATAGACAGAACTTGTTGGGAAAAAAATAACCTAATTTTGGGAACAGTTTCACCCTACATTTTTCCTACATCATAGAAAAAGTCCTGCAAATACTTCCATAACCAAAAATGTAGAGGGAAGTTAAAAATACATACTCTGACAAAATCTTGTCAAAAATCTCCACTATGGAGAAATGATTACATGCATAAGTATTGCCACCTAGTGGCCAAAAACCCAAAAAAAACAAACTTACTCAAATTCAAGAAAGGTTAACTTTGAGGAAAAACGAGGCGCAAGTTCATTCTGGAAGGGCTTTGTGAATTTTTGAGTGCATTGCATTTAATCATCATGGCAGGACATTTTGTCCTGCGATTTTGTGGAGTGGGTTACATTTAGACTTCATCCCCAGAGCTCCAGGTAAAAAAAAAACAAACAAAAAAAAAACTGGAAAAAAAGTCCTATTACCTTTTAATTTGAGAAGGGAGCTTTAATTTGTCAATGCAACTGGAACCAAAACCAAAGAAATAGACAGCCAAGTCCTTCACTGTTAGAAGTCCGNATATCTCAGTTTTGAAATAAACCCATTATAGTTTGGAGGAGAAGCAGCACCTGAAAATGAGAAGAATGAGCACCGTGTTCAGGAGAAGCAGTCCTCTCCACTCAACAGAAGAATGAGCAAATAGCACTCTCTGTTCCCAGACCCGATCTGGCCCACAGTCATGGTGCCTCAAACTTTCCAGCCTAGTTAACCCAACGCCTGAACAACAGCTACAGGAAACCAGGAATCAGTTTACACAAACCTGAAAAACAGGACATTTCTCCCTGACCACAATTGCTGGCTACTGGACAAGTTTCAGTAACTAAGACACATGTTTACATCACATACATTCTGACCTGGACGTATAAATTCTTGATAAATGTCACTAATTGGAATAGGGCATTACCAAAACTACTCCAAGACATTTTCCTCACTCTAGGAAAAACTGTGAACGGCAAGGTGTCAGAGGGGAAGTTATTTTATGCAGTGGACGCAACAGCAATCTCTGGGAGCATTTGTGTTAGGCCATAGCCAGGGTTGGAACAGAGTCAGGAAAATTCACTCAACTCCATCTTCTGCTGTGTCCCTTTCCAAAGGCCAGAGAGCTTCTACTGTTCCACCCCTACACATGAATGATATCTACCAAGCCATTATTCCACCATGGCCATGGGATTAATGAGGAAATGTATATCCCAAAAGGGGAGTGAAAATGCCATCTCTGCCCATGACAGTCACACAATACTTTTCAGGAGCCCTCTGATCACACAGACTGGTGCAGTAAAGGTCAGAAAATACAGAGTGAAGGAAGCATGTGTCTTTCATAGTGTTCTAGAGTAGGCAATGGGACACGCCCTGGCCAAAAGATTGGATTGGGTAGCCAAAGAGGAGATGAAAAAAAGGGATATGAAAAATTGAAGCACATGGTTGAGACTAAAAAGAGAAACAAATAACTGGAATGAAGTGGGTAGCTCAGTGTTATTTGCCAGCTTGACGCTTTTACCTTTTATGGCCATGGACAATAAAGCACAGCTTCGTTTTGTTTGAAAGGGAGTTGGAAAATGTTTTCAGACCTGAGTCAGAAAAATGTTTGCTCCCCACTGAGTCACCACTGTAGCTGCCTACTACAGTTATGTGATTTCTTTTTAGTGCTGTCATCCTGAATGCATCCACACTGATGATATTTCTCTAACAGATCAGATGCATGTGACAGACTGAAAGAGCGATACCTGACTGAGAAAAACCCAACACCACCTGTTTAGGCTGCACTGATGCAACTTGGTAACAAACTTTCTCATAAACAAACAGAAGGTTGCCATTGCATTTGACGCTCTCCATGGGCTGCTGCACATTCAGACTGACATCACTGCAGTTTCACCCGGAAAATACTCACTTGCTCCCAAGAAACAATTGTGTGGCGTTCAGCTGGTTCCTTTTCCACAAACGTTACCTCAGCAACTCCTGGAGAAGTCTCTGAAAGGAAAAGAGGAGCACATTTGCCGCTGGCACAGGTGACGCCAACACTGTGAGACAGACAATTTTTCAAATTAATCTGAGTGACAGCCAGGCAAAAGGCATTAATGACTGCAAGCACTGTGCTGGCCACTGAGCAGTCACTTTCTTCTGTCTGTAACTGTACTCAGCATGTCTTGGCATGAGGATGACTAGTGCCGCACAAAATGTTATCCTTTCATTTTTTTAATATGTACATATGCACATATCATGACATATCTACACATACACTGATTCAGCGGTGGCATTTCTGCTCAAGGTGGGAGGGCTTGAAACTACATGGTCTTTAAGGTCCCTTCCAACCCAAACCGTTCTCTGATTCAATAATATAAACACACACAAGTTGTCTTCAAGGTGTGATCTTCTGCAGAGGTTTCATGGAAAAAAGAATCCATGATGTATTCTGAGGCAAACTCTTACAGAGGGATGAATCTTTCTCTGTAAGCATGCCCTGTGGTTTCTCTTGGGTAGGATATCCTCACCTTGGGACAAGATGTAGCGCAGTGCTGCTGTGAACTGCTGACAACCCTGTTCCACAAGGACAGGCACACTTCAGCTCTGGATTCAGTGGGTTTGTACAGACACACAACCTGATCCTGCTGAAGGGATCCACATGAGCAAACATCAGTTCTCTGAAAGCCCAGCTGGACATATGCAAATTTGTTAAGAAGCACTGAGCTCGTAATCTATAAAAATCATCTGAATATTTTATAGGAAAGAATGCTATATAAATGTAAGATACTAATCCACATGGTGCTACCTCTTGCAGGTGTGTGGTGGCAGAACTGACTCCCTTACGTTTATTATTTATAATGTTTTACTTCATCCACAGCCAACTGAAATAATTCCCACTGAGGTAATTCTCTTTGGATCAAGTCCAGAAAGACTACTAACTTGTTGTGGGAACTGCAAGCCCAGCAGACAGGGCCATGGCATAGAAATGAAAACTATGCAGGGCTTTCAAGACTGGCTCTGCTGTGAAAGTATTGGCCCTGAAAGCAGTCACACACATTATAATTGCTTTCTGGTAAAACATACACAGTGCACCAGACAGGAAAAGCAGGCACTAGAGAGCTTTGGTTTGTTTTTTATCTTCAGTGCTGGGCTTTCAATTCTATCAGTAGCATTGTCCTTGTCTGTTCTGTTGGTGGAGGAGTGGCACACCGTTTCAGGAAGCCTAAACTTCACTTCAGTTGGAAATACTGATGGGTACATTGTCAGATAATTGAAAAGATAAAACATGGCCTCAGAAAACCAAGCTCCAAGTTAAAGGCAGAAAAAAAAAAATTACAGTAGGTCACATAGGTAAGTTTGTCTGGCCAAGGGGGACCCTCAACATAGAGAAGACTCTGATGTTTTACTGAATTTTAGTTTTGGTAGGTGGGTCTAAGGTGGGGCGATCTGTCTCTTGTTCAAATATAAGCTGTTGAACAAGAGAGCGGAATCAATGACCTAACTGCTCTTTTCCATCTAAGCTATGCAAACTATATGACAAATTGAAGAGATTATAATAACAGAGTAATTGTTATTTCTGTGATCAAAGAAAACATCAAGGATGTTTAATTCATCATGCACAACAGCTTGGCTGGGATGACAGAAGATTAAATATCATATCAGTCAAAGAAGATGTCTAGGAATGAGAGAAATGCAACTTCTAAAGAGGTCTGAACCAAATCCAAGATCAAAAGAAAGAGAAATTCCATCTTAAAAGCCCGAATGTTAAATTAAAAATATCCTGTGGGTGAACTGAAGACCATGTTTAACAGATGAGTCCAGGTACGGACGGGAGCTCCATTAAACATTAAGGGCTAACTTTGCTATCAGTTGCTTTTTCTACCAGATGGAAGAAATGAAGAAGCCACTTTGGTGGCACCTTCAGACATGATAAAGCTTAACTACTGCAGGTGACTCCACCCTATTAATTACTCTGAATCAAGATCATAGTAAACTCTGCCCTGTTTTTAAGAGATTTCATCTGGAAGCTTCCAAAAATGCCTTGCAGTATTAATCAGAAAGAGTCGATGTAATGGTGTGACACAAAGCTGAAGCAGAAAATCACAGGATATTCAGCCTTTACAGTACTGCTAATACTGCCGATAAGTTGGCTAAATTCTCAACATAATTTTAAAATGCCTGAATAGTTATGCTCTTATCTAATAAAAAGTGCTAACAGTGAAGTATGGTTCTGCTCTGGGCAGTCCAGAAGAGCTAACACCTTCCATTCTGACTTAGTTATGAATAACAAACCTTTCTGGAATTTTCTATTACTCACAGAACTTCAGCAAAATGAATCATACTGCAATGGGAAAGATCTCTCCCTTTTCTTCCCTCAAGTTATAACCTCCACAATGCTTGTGAGAAATATTCCTCCTTTTAGGGACTTCCACAGAGACTGAAGTTAAAATAAAACAACCCCAAAACCAACAAAACAATCCCTGGTTTTAATTTACAGTAGGCAGAAAATATCAAGTGACTTCATGAGACTTTCCAAGAGATTTAAAGCAAGATAGTTTCTAGTACTACTAACTACTGAGCAAGGCATCATTCTGAATGAGATACTCTTTGTTATTTGAAAGAAACAAGTATTGGACGGACTGGTAATGTTTCCCAATTAGCTCAGCAATTCTAATTAATTTGGTGGCACAGTTGAAATGCCTTGGACTACTTCACTGGAAAAAATGTGCAAAAATCCCAGAAGGTGTGGAGATATAAAAGTAGCAGAGTAAAACATCACTGTGATGGACTGGGATGCACATTACTGTATTGCACAATACAAGTTGTCAGAGACACAGAGAGAAAAACAAGAAAATAAAAACCAGGAAGCACCTTCCATGTGAAAAGGATGTTACAGGACTTCCAGAGCCATAACAGCATTGCCATGTTTTGCTGGTGTAGACAACACACCTACCCAAAACAGTTTATATGGCAACACTACACTTGGACACTGTTCACATCTCACAGATCTCACACACCTGAGGGTGCGAAAATGTGGGCAGAGCCAGTAATTTTTTTAAAAGAGCTACTTCAAAGAAGCTTTTGCCATGATGATCATCATTAGTTTCACTCACAGAGTAGAGAGATGTTATCCTCACCTCACAACCAAGAAAAGAAACAGAAGACAAAAATCCAGCCACCCCCCGTCAAGAAGTCCAATAGTAAGTCTGTATGACAACGTCGATCAGAGATTGAGAGTGAAATCCTGTCCTCAAACAAGCCCAGAGGAAGAATTTAGCCCCAATCTTGTAATATCATCTGTCTGAGCAGCTATCCAAACCCACATGCAACTAGAGATACACTGAGGTTACCACGTGAAACTCACTGTCCTGCAATACAGCATCAGGGTGAGGTAATTACAGTGCTCACTTTCAGCTCTAAAATGCCCAGGAAGAAATTCCAGGACTTCAATTTGCAATCTTCTTGTACATATGCTTTGGGATAGACGTATGGCTTTCCAGCCATACCAATAGGACAGTCCTGTGCCCTGTGTTGCTGAGGGATGAAAGGTCTAAGGCTGAAATCCCTGCCACATGCAAATACTTGCACAAACCCTTGTGATTCCACTGACACGAGTAAAGTTTTGTCTGAGAATCCTTCCTTTGGATGCCTTGCAGTCCTGCCGAACTTCACAGGGAGCTGAGGGGATGCAAGAAGGCTCAAGATCTGAGCAAGCCCCAGAAATGGCAAGCAGGGCGTTTTGCAAAACAAGTCTCACAGTGTGGAAAAGAGCAACAGGGTGACTGTTTATGGGGATCTGATCCCGAGCAGATTCACAAATTGGCCTTCTACCACAACACTGCACACTCTTAACTCCCCTTCATAGGCCATGGTCCCTGCAGACCCCACACTACGACACAAGATCAGATTTAGGCACGATTTACACATGAAAGTTGTGTGGAGACCTCATAGGAACCTTCTGGTATCTCAAGCGGGCCTACAGGGAAGCTGGAGAAGGACCCTTCATCAGAAACTGTAGTGACAGGACAAGGAAAAATGCGTACAAATTGAAATAGGGGAAATTGAGATTTGGTATTAGGAAGAAATTCTTTGAGGGTGGTGAGACACTGGCAGTTTTGCCCAGAGAAACTGAGGAAGTCCATCCCTGGCAGCGTTCAGGGTCAGCCTGGATAAGGCCTTGAGCAATCTGGTTTAGTGGGAGACGTCCCTGCCCATGGCAGCGGCGTTGGGACTGGATGATCTTTGAGGTCTCTTCCCACCCTTCAACATTCAATGCTTCCATGATTTTGCATAAAACATCACCTTCTCCTTCTCTGATGTTTATGAAACTCTTAAGAGAGATTCGGGACTCCTGTCGTTGCTTCCAGAAGCAAGGATGTGTCTGTGTGCAGAGGCCGCTCAGCTGCGCGATTCAAAGGAGGGGCCGTGACAACCGGGCGGCTCCCCCCGCCCCCGGTCTGCCCCCCGCCCCATGGGGCTGTAGCTCAACGCCACTCACCCAATATCCTTGTGACGCCCAGGGTGAGCTTGTCCAGGTAGGGCTTGATGCCGGTAGGGGGTTTGTCCTCCATCGTCCGCACGACCCTTCTGCCTCTGCCCAGCCCGGCAGGGAACAGAGCCTTTCTGTCCTTCCTGCTGCCCCGTAGCTGCGGGGCGCGCTGGGAGGAGTA